>CM038677.1:607177012-607408529 GCA_021605205.1 Aegilops longissima | reverse complement strand
CATGATGAACCTACGAACTATGAGGAAGCGATGATGAGCCCAGATTCGCGAAATGGCTTGAGGCCATAAAATCTGAGATAGGATCCATATATAAGAACAAAGTGTGGACTTTGGTTGACCGCTCGATGATTAGCAAGTCAAGTTAAATAAATGGATCTTCAAGAGGAAGACGGACACTGATAGTAGTGTTACTATCTACAAAGCTCGACTTGTTGCAAAAGGTTTTCGACAAGTTCAAGGTGTTGAATACAATGAGATTTTCTCACTCATATCGATGCTTAAGTCTGTCCGAATCATGTTAGCAATTGCCACATTTTATGAAATCTGGCAAATGGGTGTCAAAACTGCATTCCTTAATGGATTTCTTAAAGAAGTGTTGTATATGATACAACCAGAAGGTTTTGTCAATCCTAAAGGTGCTAACAAAATGTGCAAGCTCCAGCGATCCATCAATGGACTGGTGCAAGCATCTCGGAGTTGGAATATACGGTTTGAAGAATTGATCAAAGCATGTGGTTTTATACAGACTTTTGGAAAGGCCTATATTTACAAGAAAGTGAGTGGGAGCACTACGCTTTTCGATAAGTATATGTGAATGACATATTATTGATCGGAAATGATGTAGAATTTTCTGAAAGCATAAAGGAATGTTTGAAAGGAGTTTTTCAAAGAAAGACCTCAAGAAAACTACTTACATATTGAGCATCAAGATCTATTGAGATAGATCAAGGCGCTTGATAAGATTTTCAATGAGTACATACCTTGACAAGATTTTGAAGTAGTTCAAAATGGAATAGTCAAAGAAAGAGTTCTTGCTGTGTTGCAAAGGTATGAAATTGAGTAAGACTCAAATCCCGACCACGGCAGAAAATAGAAAGAGAATGAAAGTGATTCCTATGCATCACCATAGGTTCTATAAAAGTATGCCATGCTATGGACCGCACCTATTGTATACTCGCCTGGTTTGGCAAGGAGTACAATAGTGATCTAGGAGTAGATCATTTGGACATTGGTCAAAATTATCCTTAGTAGAATAAGGATATGTTTCTCGATTATGGAGGTGATAAAAGAGTTCGTCAGAAAGAGTTACATCGATGCAAGCTTTTACACCGATCCGTATGACTCTAAGTCTCAATCTGGATACATATTGAAAGTGGGAGCAATTAGCTAGAGTAGCTCCGTGCAAAGCATTGTAGACATAGAATATTTGCAAAATACACACGACTCTGTAATATGACAGAACTGTTGACTAAACTTCTCTCACGAGCAAAACATGATCATACCTTAGTACTCTTTGGGTGTTAATCACATAGCGATGTGAACTAGATTATTGACTCTAGTAAACCCTTTGGGTGTTGATCACATGACGATGTGAACTATGGGTATTAATCACATACAGATGTGAATATTGGTGTTGAATCACATGCTGATGTGAACTAGATTATTGACTCTAGTGCAAGTGGGAGACTAAAGGAAATATGCCCTAGAGGCAATAATAAAGTTATTATTTATTTCCTTATATCATGATAAATGTTTATTATTCATGCTAGAATTGTATTAACCGGAAACATAATACATGTGTGAATACATAGACAAACATAGTGTCACTAGTATGCCTCTACTTGACTAGCTCGTTTATCAAAGATGGTTATGTTTCCTAGCCATGGACAAAAGTGTTGTCATTTGATTAACGGGATCACATCATTAGGAGAATGATGTGATTGACTTGCCCCATTCCGTTAGCTTAGCACTTGATCATTTAGTATGTTGCTATTGCTTTCTTCATGACTTATACATGTTCCTATGACTATGAGATTATGCAACTCCCTTTTACCGGAGGAACACTTTGTGTGCTACCAAACGTCATAATGTAACTGGGTGATTATAAAGGAGCTCTACAGGTGTCTCCGAAGGTACATGTTGTGTTGGCGTATTTCGAGATTAGGATTTGTCACTCCGATTGTCGGAGAGGTATCTCTGGGCCCACTCGATAATGCACATCACTATAAGCCTTGCAAGCATTGCAACTAATTAGTTAGTTGCGGGATGATGTATTATAGAACGAGTAAATAGACTTGCCGGTAACGAGATTGAACTAGGTATTGAGATACCGACGATCGAATCTCGGGGAAGTAACATATCGATGACAAAGGGAACAACGTATGTTGTTATGCGGTCTGACCGATAAAGATCTTCGTAGAATATGTGGGAGCCAATATGAGCATCCGTGTTCCGCTATTGGTTATTGACCGGAAGCGTGTTTCGCCATGTCTACATTGTTCTCGAACCCGTAGGGTCCGCACGCTTAAGGTTTCGATGATGCTTATATTATGAGTTTATGAGTTTTGATGTACGAAGGAGTTCGAGTCCCTGATGAGATCGGGGACATGATGAGGAGTCTCGAAATGGTCGAGACGTAAATATCAATATATTGGACGACTATATTCGGAGTTCGGAAAGGTTCCGAGTGATTCGGTATTTTTGAGTACCGGAGAGTTACGGAATTCGCCGGGAGTATATGGGCCTTATTGGGCTTTAGGGAAAGAGAGAGAGAGGTGGCGCCCCCAAGGCCTAGTCCGAATTGGACTAGGGGGAGGGGCTGCGCCCCCTCCTTCCTTCTCTTCTCTTCGCCCTTTCCTTGACTCCTACTCCTACTACTTGGAAGGGGGGGAATCCTACTCCCGGTTGGAGTAGGACTCCTCCTTGGCGCGCCTCCTCCTGGCTGGCCGCCCCCTCACCCTTGATCCTTTATATACGGGGGCAGGGGGCACCTCTAGACACAACAACAATTGATCCCTTGGATCTCTTTAGCCGTGTGCGGTGCCCCCCTCCACCATAATCCACCTCGATAATATCGTAGCGGTGCTTAGGCGAAGCCCTGCGTCGGTAGAACATCATGATCGTCACCACGTCGTCATGCTGACGGAACTCTCCCTCGACACTCGGCTGGATCGGAGTTCGAGGGACGTCATCGAGCTGAACATGTGCTAGAACTCGGAAGTGTCGTAGTTTCGGTGCTTGATTGGTCAGGCCGTGAAGACGTACGACAACATCAACCGCGTTGTTCTATCGCTTCCACTTTCGGTCTACGAAGGTACGTGGACAACACTCTCCCCTCTTGTTGCTATGCATCACCATGATCTTGCGTGTGTGTAGGAATTTTTTTGAAATTACTACGTTCCCCAACAGTCCCTTCGGCGCCTTTTTCGTGCGAGTCCTTTGCCCTCGAATTCTGCTCAACACTCAGATGGCCAATGATATCCTCCACTGAGAATTCACGCCTCTAATGTTTCAGAGTGGTGGCAAAGTTCCTCCAGGAATTAGGGAGCTTAGCGATTATGCAGCCCGCGACAAACTTGCCCGGTAAATCACACTTAAGAAGCTCAAGCTCCTTAACGATGCATATTATCTCATGAGCCTGCTCCAATACAAGATGGTTTTCAACCATCTTGTAATCGTGGAACTGCTCTATAATATACATCTCACTCCCGGCATCGGTGGCCCCAAACATAGATTTGAGTGCCTCCCACAAGTCCTTGACGACATGCACATGTAAATATGTGTCGACCAATTTATCTCCGATCACGCTAAGAACTGCTCCGAGAAACACAACGGTGGCCTCCCTGAACGCCTTCTCCTGTTCAGGAGCAATCGTTCCCGTGGAGACACCGGTGACCCAGAACACGTTCATAGCCGTGAGCCATAAAGTGGTCTTAGTCTGCCAGCGCTTAAAGTACGTACCGGTAAACTTATCCGGTTTCAGTGCAGCGACAAATCTACTTGCCAAAAAATTCCTACACATAATAGGTTTTTGGATTGCTGAGTAAATAGGCAATTTTTTGACTAATTTAATCCATAGATAAATCACTAGCATGGCATTGACTAAATTAACAACATACTGATTCTGATCTAAGCAAGCACGTACTACGCAAACAGTAGACACATCTACACATACTGCTAGTAATGCCAATACGAAAGTAATCAGGAGCGAGATAAACGTGTTATAGCCTCCAGTAGGCCATGCAGACGCGGCCGCGGTGGTGGCGGTAGCAGAGGCGTCCTCTGCGGCCTTCTTGTCGGCCTCGAGCTTCTCGGCGGCGGCACGTTCGGCGTCGGTGGACATGGTGACGATGAAGGCGATGCAGACATAGAGGAAGTAGTGGATCATAGGCGAGCAGTCGCGTGGTCGCTTCCCAAAAACCTATTCGCCCCTCTCCCGTACAGGAAACGGAGGGGCGGGGTTTCAGAGACCTACTCTCCCGTCGACCGTGTACGCAGCAGATGGGGTGGAGTCATGGCGTGGTGCGGCGCTGCGAGGCGGGCGGCGGAGGAGGAGTGCACGAGGGCCTCTTCTATTCTCAAGCTCTAATAGCATGTAGAAGAGAAATCCTTATAAAGAGGTTCAACTCCTTCACTAGCGGGGTGGGACTAAACTTCCCGCTCCACCTAGTGCCAATAACCCACATGGGCCCTTAGAGATTTTTCAGAAATTGCTAGATGGGCCTAAAGCCCACCCCAATTTTCAGTAGTTTTGAGGGTGTGTTTAAGAGTTAGACGATTACTATCACTCCATTATAATTGTGTTTGATGCTCCTTGATTACTAGGATATAGTGTTCTAGGAAAATTAGAAGCATAATTTTGGCTCTTCCAGCCAACATTGTAATTTTTACGAGCAATAAAATTAACATCACCAGTCTCAACATTAAATAATGTTTATATAAATTTCTTCTTTACCTTCGATCATACATGTAAGTTCTTCAACCTTCGTCGTAAGCTCTTCATTCTTTTCTTCGGTGATTGGATTTTTCCTTTCATGTAGCGGATCTTACAGCATGCCACTGGCATGGTTTTCTTGCATGTCATCTAGAAGTTTCTTAGCACCATCAATTGGCTTTCTGATGTCTACTACACAACCTTCTTCTTGTAGACGTTGTTGGGCCTCCAAGTGCAGAGATTTGTAGGACAGTAGCAAATTTCCCTCAAGTGGATGACCTAAGGTTTATCAATCCGTGGGAGGCGTAGGTTGAAGATGGCCTCTCTCAAACAACCCTGCAACCAAATAACAAAGAATCTCTTGTGTCCCCAACACACCCAATACAATGGTAAATTGTATAGGTGCACTAGTTCGGCGAAGAGATGGTGATACAAGTGCAATATGGATAGTAGATATAGGTTTTTGTAATATGAAAATATAAAAACAGCAAGGTAACAAGTAATAAAAGTGAGCGTAAACGGTATTGCAATGTGTTGAAACAAGGCCTAGGGTTCATACTTTCACTAGTGCAAGTTCTCTCAACAATAATAACATAATTGGATCATGTAACTATCCCTCAACATTCAACAAAGAGTCACTCAAAAGTTACTAATAGCGGAGAACAAACGAAGAGATTATGTTAGGGTACGAAACCACCTCAAAGTTATCGTTTCTGATTGATCTATTCAAGAGTTCGTAGTAAAATAACATGAAGCTATTCTTTCCGTTCGATCTATCATAGAGTTCGTACTAGACTAACACCTTAAGACACAAATCAACCAAAACCCTAATGTCACCTAGATACTCCAATGTCACCTCAAGTATCCATGGGCATGATTATACGTTATGCATCACACAATCTCAGATTCATCTATTCAACCAACACAAATAACTTCAAAGAGTGCCCCAAAGTTTCTACCGGAGAGTCAAGATGAAAACGTGTGCCAGCCCCTATGCATAAGTTCACAAGGTCACTGAACCCGCAAGTTGATCACCAAAACATACATCAAATAGATCACGTGAATATGCCACTGTCACCATAGATAAGCACATGCAAGACATACATCAAGTGTTCTCAAATCCTTAAAGACTCAATCCGATAAGATAACTTCAAAGGGAAAACTCAATCCATTACAAGAGAGTAGAGGGGAAGAAACATCATAAGATCCACTATAATAGTAAAGCTCGCGATACATCAAGATTGTGCCGAATCAAGAACACAAGAGAGAGAGATCAAACACATAGCTACTGGTGCATACCCTCAGCCCCGAGGGTGAACTACTCCCTCCTCGTCATGGAGAGCGCCAGGATGATGAAGATGGCCACCAGAGAGGGATTCCCCCCTCTGGCAGGGTGCCGGAATGGGTCTAGATTGGTTTTCGGTGGCTACAGAGGCTTGCGACGGCGGAACTCCTGATCTAGGTTATGTTCGGGAGGTTTCTGTATTTATAGGAATTTTTGGCGCCGGTCTCACGTCAGGGGGGTCTCCGAGTCGTCCGCGAGATAGGGGCCCACGCCCAGAGGGGTAGGGCGCGCCCCCACCCTCGTGGACAGCCCGGGACTCTTCTGGCCCAACTCTTTTACTCCGTGGGCTTCTTTTGGTCCATAAAAAATCATCAAAATTTGGCACGTCAATTGGACTCCGTTCGGTATTCCTTTTCTGCGATACTCAAACACAAGGAAAAAACAAAAAGTGGCACTGGGCTCTAGATTAATAGGTTAGTCCCAAAAATCATATAAGATAGCATATAAATGCATATAAAACATCCAAGATGGATAATATAATAGCATGGAACAATAAAAAATTATAGATACGTTGGAGACGTATCACTTTCCACTTCTTGTTGCCTTTAGTGACTATACCAACACATCGGGTATTTAATGACTGCACCGTATGTACACCGAGAGAATACTTTTCAGCTACCATACTAATCTTATTAACAACAAAGTTTGGCATGGCCTTCTGCTCCTGTTTGCACTTAACCTCTCCTTGACCAACCCTTGGTATCCCGGGTATCCGCAAGGCCTTACGACTAGGTAGAGACAAGGGACACAACCGTTGCACAACACATTGAAACAACATTATTACTCAAAATAAAGTAGCAATCCCATTACATGAGTACATAGGGCAACGAGGCTAGACCTCAGCCTTTAGCCTGAAAGGACTACTCACACATCGCAAATAAATCACAGGAAAAAACATTGTACTCCCTCCGTCCGGAAATACTTGTCCTATAAATACTTGTCCTAGAAATAGATAAAATTGATGTATCTATAACTAAAGCAAGTCTAGATACAACCATTTCTAGGACAAGTATTTCCGGACGGAGGGAGTAGAAGATAGTACTTGAAGATGAATGGTTAAATAGTCTTACAGTGTTGTTGTATGCGAAGTACTCCCGATTACAAGTATAATGGCTATGGAGATGGGGACTTTGGAGGCGGAGATGGATATGGATATGGCTGTTGTAGATGGGAGTGGTGGCGCCTGCGAAGGGATGACTCGATGGATGTGCGATTTTTGTCACCAAAGGGTTTTCTTCTCCTTTATATAGTCCCTATGTACGAAATAGGGTTTCTGGTCTATTGCCATGTGAATTGCCAATGGGTGCGTTCACGAAAGATGTCAGTGATGATGTCATGGAGGCGGTGGTGCATGGTACAATCGCTGGTACACCTCCACACATTCTCCGATGATGCTAGATGCACCACCGGGACAGGGGCTAGGCGGGGAGAACCTTATTCCATCTTCAAGAAGCTGTCGTCGTCTCGTCTTCCTGAGCAGAATAAAAACCCTAACAAAACTTGAAGAAGCATCTAAAAACAGAGCCCTCTCGCTGGCAAGGGCCAGGATCCACCGCGCACCCATGGCCCTCCGACCACAAGAGACGTGGCAGATCGGCGCCACCGCCGATGGGAGGCAGAAACCCTAGCGCCTTTCCTTGGAGGGGAGACAAAGGGAGGAGAGACGCACGACCATCGTGCTCTTTGACTGGCGACACACACAAGGTGTTTGGCAAAGGGCCATATAATCATTTTCTTTTTCCTTATCGTAAGTTTTATAGTAACGTGGAAATATACCTGAATTAGATTTTTGTTATGCAAAAGGAGGTGAAAATTAAAAAGCAAAAAGTATTGCGAGTTACCTTTAGGGATATGCTAAGGGGGTGTTTGTTTCCAGGGACTTTTTTGTGTAGGGACTAGAAAAAGTCCCTCTTAGAGACTTTTTTACCAAACGGGAGGGACTTTTTTAGGGACTAAACTAGGCATTTGGGACTAAATGAAGAAGACTCTCAAGGAGAGTCTTTTTGGGACTTTTCCAACAATGCCCCTCCACGCACCCATTGGCCCGCCACCCCATGGTGTTGTTTGATTGTTATTTTTCTATATACTAGGGGCAACATGGTCATTTAATAACCTCTAGGAAGGGACTAGGGACTTTTTAGTCTCTGGAAACAAACAAGGAGGGACTTTTTAGGGACTAGGGACTTTTTAGTTGGGACTAGAAAAAGTCCTAGGACTAGAGAACCAAACACCACCTAAGGCTGGTCATAGTGGGAGTAACTTAGCAAATAACATAGCACATTTCAAGACAAATTTGCTTATGTAGCATATAGTTAATGAGGAGAGAGGTGTTTGGAGTAACATAATACTCCCTCCGTCCCATAATGTAAGACGTTTTTTCATACTAGTGTAGTGTCAAAAAGCGTCTTATTACATTATGGGACGGAGGGGGTATGTTTCTGTAACATAGCGCAACCCAAAGCAAAATGAGTCTATAGTATAATAAATGCTATCATCTATGATACTACTTGTATGTTAGGCTGGTCATAGTGGGAGTAACATAAGTAGTAACATAGATGCCACATAAGCAAGAATGATGAGGTGGCAAGTAGTTAATGAGGGGAGAGGCAAATAGAGTAACATAATATGTTACCATCACATAGCGCTTCTCAATGCAAGATGAGTCTACAAAGCAATAAATAAACACATCTATGTTACCACACATATGACACTCCCCACTATGAAGGTAGTAACATAGACTAGTAACATATGTACGTTACTAGTCTAAGTTACTCTCCACTATGACCAGCCTTATTTTGCACTATGAAGGTAGTAACAAAGACTAGTGTCATATGTATGACACTAGTTTAAGTTACTCTTCACTATGACTAGCCTAATGGACAACTTCTCAATGCCTACATTTTGTAGGAAACTCCTAGTAAGTGTTTTCTGGAGTTAAGTTTATAGAATCTGTTAGAAATAACATCAGTAAATGATTGCGTTTTCTTAGCAATGTGGACATACACACATATGTGCCCTTAAGCATTTGAATTATTTGACTTAATTTTTGACATCCCCTCTGGTAGAGGAAGCAGTAAACTGCTGCAGCGGTTGCCCAGTACGGAGCATCGGGGATGCTTTATCACTGACAGAGAGGTCACAGAACCATCTACTCGCATTCAAGTTTTCCTTAAAAAAAACGCTCGCATTCAAGCCAGCAACATCCAGCCGCTAGACCTTTTTTTTGTTGAGACAATCCAGCCGCTAGACCTGTACTGTTCTACCGCGGCTCCGCACGCATGACGCTGACCACCTGGGCCCAGATGACTCCTCGCCCCCGCACGGCCCACGGGCTAGATCCTGACTGCGTGTGTGTCGCACGCACACGCCCTGCGAGGACGAGGAGAGCCCAATGACAGTCCCGTCTCCGTCCTGCCTGTGTCCCATCGTGCCTGTGGCCCCAGCCGTCAGTGAGCACGGACTCGACCCGTGGGTCCCACGCCTCAGCTGCGCCCTCTCGTGCTCCGCGAGTACCCTTTCCCCTTTGGACTCGACACGACCCGCTCGGCCCCCTTGCCTTCATCACCATGTGCGCTTTTCGCATCTCCGTCTCGCCGACTGACTCCTCGTCCTCCCCGAGCAGTCCTTCTCCCCCCGCTTTCAGCCTCCTCCGCGGCGCCCAGCAGTTGCGCCCCGGGGCACACAAGAGAGAGAAACAGGAGAGGGAGAGGGAGCCTCGCTTCCGCGCGAAGCTTCCGCCATGGGCGACATCTCGACCGCGGCGGCGAGCGCGGGGGAGCGCGAGCCCAAGGACCCGAGGACGATCGCGCGCAAGTAAGCTCCCTAACCCGACCGCGCCCCCGCCTCCTCCTTATGTTCCCCACCTCATTTCCTGCGATTCCGCGGTGTCTCGTGTGCTGCGGATTTGTTTTGGGGCCAAGCAGCGGGGCTTCCGAGCGGAACCAGAGTCAGCCACCCCTGTTTGTTTCACGAAGATTTCCGCCTCTGGGGGTTGGTTCATGCCTCCGTTGCTGATTTGGGAGCTCTTGGAGGTTTTAGATGGGGTTCAAATGCTTCGTGATGCGCTCGTTGTTTTTGGCTGTTGATTATAGATAATCTTAGATTTAGCAGTTCATGCTCTGCAGTCCACTGTTTCGATTTCTTCCCCATTTCGTGTTGATTTATCTGATTAAATTAATTGACCCATTAGTTGTGATTAATTCTAAATTGCTTCCAGTTTAATTGCTATCTATTTGCACAACTTAATGCTCCGTGGAATAGTTGTTCGCAAAGCGATCCCAATTCTTAATCTCTACGATTCGATCCTGTCGCAGACTTGCTTTGGGAAAGCTCTGCCAATCTTCCCACTGGTCGCTCTTCACTTTCTATGATAGCGGTAGGTGGGGCACATCAAACATGTCGCAGTTACACCTTGACAATGCAGGGCGCCTGTTAGAAGAACATGCCGATGAATAAATGGACTAATAATTGACCGAGATTTCGTGGTGCCTCTGAAGTACCTCGCATTCCTAGTCTGGCAAGGAAGGACATCCTTTTCTTTGATAGAATCTCCAGTGCTGTAGTTTCTGCTGCTCTGCCTTTATTTGTCAGTATCACGAGACAAACAATTGGCGTTGTGTTGTAAAGCTTTTGTTGGTCAATGATTACACTGTGTCACTAAGCTATACCCAAGTCGGATAACAACATTATATCTTACTCTTGTTTCATTATACAGATTTTGGATAACAACATCATATCTTGTGCTTTAGGTATCAGTTGGATCTCTGCAAGAGGGCTCTCGAGGAGAACATCATAGTGTACCTAGGCACAGGATGCGGGAAGACCCATATAGCCGTGTTGCTCATATACGAACTTGGCCATCTCATTCGCAAACCCAGACGTGATGTCTGCATCTTCCTCGCCCCAACAGTCCCCCTTGTTCTCCAGGTAGATTACTGTCCAGCTTTGCACACATCACATTTTTAGTATATGTAGTTTGGCATGCGAGTGCATAATTTCTGTCGAGGTTATAACTGCATTTTCCAGACTGACCACAACTGTACATGTTTAATTAGTGCTCTTCTTCTCTGTAAACAAAACCGCTCTCCTTTTTTACAGCAAGCGACGGTGATTGCAAATTCCACCAATTTCAGAGTTCAAAGTTATTACGGGGATGGTAAAACCCCAAGAGATCATGAGAACTGGGAGACAGAGATGGGGGAATCTGAGGTAAGGTTTACTTGACATTCTCCTTGCAGGTCAATCACAATGACGTTCCAGCTTGGAAAATGTTGTCGGGAGCTATTTGCCTTATCATGAATTAGTTATGGCACCTGAGTACTTCATAGCAAACTTTCACCCAGAGATTAATGAACACACCTGTGTAATTTCTTCTGAATTAGAGGTCTAATTCTGCACACATGTAAACAACAGATCCATTAGTCCAATAATCTGCGCATCCATTTTTGTCAAAACATGATAGAGTTTTGTTCTACTCCGTGCATAGTTTTGCACCTAATTTGTATCACTTTCTATGCCACTGCAGGTTCTTGTAATGACTCCCCAGATTTTGTTGCATAGTTTGCAGCATTGTTTCATCAAGATGGACTCAATTGCACTTCTGATATTCGATGAATGCCATCACGCACAAGCGCATAAGCGGCACCCATATGCACAAATTATGAAGGTAGTGTCAAGATCTTCTTCATGCAGTACAATTTGCAATGCACAGACTATCTTCATATGATGGAATAATTAGGTTTGTCATTCCTTGGCCACCTAATGGTAGCAGTGCATCATTGAATTTTCTTTGCACTTGAACTCGTCTCAATAAAACTACATCCACATGCCACATTGCTAATAAAACATTATTGGAGTTTAAATGTTTGGTGCATGCTGATGGGAGAATTCATGCTTGTAGGTCAAGTTTCTAATAAATGGAGAATTAAATCAAAATACGAGAAAGCTAAATTACAGTCGACTGGACGTTAAGAATAGATCCGCATGATTCGCTATTTCCCGTTTTTCTCTCGATCCACTTCTCCCGCGACCGAAGTTCCCGTTTTTCTGCTTTTTCCTCTCGACCAACTTCCCGCATTTTTCTGGCACGGTAAATATTTGGAGGAAGCGGGAGTCGATCCCCACACCTCGATAACCACATGGCCTACAATTAGCTTGTGTTTAAAATTAGGTCAGTAGTCTTTTGTACATGTCTGTAACGCGAGGTGAAAAATAAACCCTTTTCTTTCTTTTCCTTTTTTACACTATTTTTTCTTACCACTTTGGCATTTGTTTTCTTGTCCTTTTCTAGTCCGATGACTTATCTACTCTATAGTATGGTTATATGCACAACATGTTTCGATCCTTGTACCTCTTATGAGGTAACTCAACTAGCCAACCACCTCACGTACGTTCCCTTTTCTTGAACAAATAAAAGTAAATAGGCTATTTAACATGTCTCCTCTTCTAGGTTTGCACAAAAGTTACTGCAATGTCCGATCTTTTCCGCACTTAAGTAGATAATTTTTACCAACTAGTCTCAAGTTGATGACACCGAGGTAATTTTGGCAAGATGGAGGGGGGTGATGAAATATACCGTCGATTTTTGTGTGTGTGTATAGCATGGTAACTCACACATCACAGACCTGATAATTTATGTACCCCGGTCCTGATAACTTTGGCGATTGGGGGGAGTTGATGAAATATCCCCCTGGTAAGCTTATTGGAATAGCATGGTAACTCACACATCATAGACTTGATAACTTATTGTACCCCGGTATGAAAAAAGTGCATTTTACTACCCTGAATAAAGCGGGATCTATTTTTCGGATTCTTTTACCCCCCAAACAAACCCAAACCGGACAAAACACCCCCCTGTCTGGTTTTTCTCCTCCCTCTGCTGACGTGGCACTAGTAAAATGGACTTCTTTCCCCTGGTATTGGCTGCTGGCGAAGTGTTAACGCGATATCCCCTGGTAACTTTTGTGTAAATAGCATGGTAACTCACGCATTGCAAACCTGATAAGTGATGTGACATGGTCCTGATGACTTTTGGCTAGGGGAGTGATGAAATATACCCACGGTAACTCACACGTCACAGACCTGATAACTTATGTACCCCCGGTCTTGGTAACTTTGGTGACCGGGAGCGGGGGGGGGGGGGTGGGGATGAAATATCCTCCCGGTATCTTATGCGTGAATAGCATGGTAACTCACACATCGCAGACCTGATAACTTATGTACCCCAGTCCTGGTAACCTTTGGCGATGGTGGTAGGGGGAGGGTTGTTGGTGAAATATACCCCGTCCCCCTATAGTTTTTGTGTGAATAGCATGGTAAATCACACATCACAGACCTGATAACTTAGGTACAAACACCCCGGTAACTTTAGACCCAAATAAAAAATTGTTGAAATATACCCCGGTTACTTCTATGCAAAATAGCACGGTAATATATGCACCACGAGCTGATAACTTAGGTACAAATACCACGGTAACTTTGACCCGGGGGAAAAGTCGTTGAAAACACAGCTCCGGTCACTTCTGCATAAATAACATGTTAATTAATATACGTATAACATAACTGATAACTTTACGGTAACTTTTTGACCAAAAAAGTCATCAAAACATGCCAACATAAGATCTAGTTTGGAAGTTCTCTTTGCGACGAATTTTTATGTGAAAACAATTTTTCAATCAGAAACGACAGTTTGATCTATAATTTTTTTTACAGTTGCTTTCATGTGCTCTAATGCATTTGCATGTGGAGAGAATGTTGGAGGAGCCATTTTTATGCCCCGGTGATTTCTATGTAAACAGGATGGTAACTTTTGACCCAAAAAAAAGTCGTCGAAATATACCAACATGGGATCTAGTTTCGAAGGTATCGTCGCGATGAATCTTTTATGTGAAAATAGTTTTTCAATCGGAGCGACGGTTTGACCTACAAAACATTTTGAAGTTTTAAATTGATGGAATCTTCGATGACATCAGCAGTTTTGTCCTATATGCATGTATGCAGCTATTAGGAAAAAGATTGGACTGAATGTGTTTGTTTTTGTATTAAAAAAGAAATCAACACTCAGCAACAGCAGCCCGAACGACCATAGATGAATCGTGCGGATCCATCGCTTATAATCTGTACGTATGGACGTTAGCACAGTCCATCAAAATAACATGTCTATGCTATTGGTTTGGTATCTCCATATATTTGTTCATTAACCAATACATATGTTGGTCGACATATGTGTCCTTGTATGTTTACAAACTAAGGATCACTTTAAAACTATCATCATTAGATAACACAAACAAGTCGAATACTTGTCATCCGTACTTTTCAACGATAATTATGCTGATGCCTCACAACAATACGATGTTTTTGCATGATTTGTTTGGCCATGGAGTTACGCTCGGTCCACCTGGGATCGCTAGACAACGATTTGCCTATGTTCAGCCGTTTTCGAGACAATTAATGGTCCTACCTCTTGCTTTGCTTGGATTATATCTCGAGATGGTAGTACAATTGCTGTTACAATGAGGGAATCTGTCGAGTTGATACGCAACTCGATGACTACTATGGACGAACTAGGTAATGCACTCTAGATCTCTAGGGTTTCTGTTTGTTGCGGAGATGATCGAACTGCCGCTCTTTCGTGGTCTTGGCCTCCTTTATATACCTATGGTATGGCGGTGGCCTCATCTCCTTCGAGTAGGCACCCCCCTCTGTGCACAAGTAGGATTCTAGACCATTCACGAGTAGGACTCGTGGTCTCTTTTAAAGTACCCGCAAGGCCTCCTTCTAGGAACTAGGAACATATCCCAACTAGGTTGGTGATCTCCATGGGCCCCTAGGGCCTGCATATACCTAGGCATGTATATGGCATGTACAGTACATGAATACAGTAGAACGACTACCCATTGTTCAAGGAACATGTTGTGCATTGAATCATGAACTCACAAAATTATAATCATCATTATGATTGCCTCTTGCATATATCTCCAACAATACACACATAACACATATACATAATAAAGGAATGTTCCTCTTTGGATCGCATGATTCTCAAAAGACAAGTATAGGAAAAACATAGGATTAGAGTGTCACGACTTCTTGAATCCTATAGGAAGTCGAAGCATAGGAATTTGGAACGTACTCTTTGAATGTTCCATAGGTATCTTGTCAGAATATTGAGAGAAGGCGCATGCAAGATACAAAGGAAAATTTTAATTAGATATATCCTTTTGCTCGAAATCCTATAAAATTGGGGCATAGGGATGCAATCCATATGAAGTTCCTATGGATTGAAATCCTCCAAAGTTCTTAGAAAGATTCCTCCACTCAAAGAAGCACCAACATTCATGTAACAAGTGAGAGTGTGTAGTAAGTTATACCTATTAGACTTGTATATATTAGCCATATAATATCCCGTTATATAAGGAGTTTTGTGCATATTGTACCGTGCATATACGTGTATATATAGCCTATGGTCTCATGGGAATATACATTGCATATTTCCCAGGCAACTCGTAGTTTGATCAATTTTGGCCTGTTTTTCTATTCTCTTATCCATTTCATTGATCTCCACCTGGTCATCATTGCTTTCCATGCTGCTCCATGAAGGGGCCATCCTAGTTGTAGATAAAGGCATCACCGCTATCACCTTGCCTAGCTTGCGCCTTATCCAGATCAAGCCTCCCGTCGTCTGCTTGCATCCTGGGGCGTGCCGCAGAGCAGGACTCCTACCTTAGGTCGCGCCATCATTGTCGCTTCCAGGCCGCTTCCGCCTTCGGACCAGCGGATGCCATCGTCTCCTTGAAGCCCTCGACACCCTCCTTGACCTGGCCTGTGCCACTGACTCCGCTCGCCCTCGCACGGTCGTTGCAATTGTTGTTTCGTCTATGTCTATCCACCAGGTCGTCGTGCCCGTTGCAGCCTCACCAACCATTGTTGTCCTCCCTTCCCACGCGCGTGACTTCTCCCATGGTCAAGCAAGCCCCACTACATGTGTCTTCGTTCTCAGATCAGAGTTGAGCCAACTTCACTCTATTCTAGGAAAAAAATGCAATGTCTTCGTCGTAGGGCTTCGTTTCCACCCCTCATTGCTCTGTGACTTTCGAAGTGTTAACTACCACAGAGTTTGTTGCCTGCATGTGCATTCACTTGCATGGTCTTTGTCTCTTGGGCGTTCTCTTCGATGAGGTCTCCTGTTGGTTGTGCCATGTTGCTCTTGTCGAGCCTACACTATCAACTCTTGTCCCTGGTGCCACTCGGACTGAAATTGTTGTTGCCAAGGTTGTTGATGATGTTGTCGTTGTTTACTATCAAAAGGTTTATGAACTACAAGGTGGCTTTACACTTGTCGTTGTTAGGAGATATGCAACTTGTATTTCTAGCTGGCCCTAGGCCAGCACACATGTACAAGTGTGGTACAATAAGCAAAAAAACCTTATAGAACAGGGAAAATACAATGGGGTACATGGCTAAATATATAACTCTAACACCCCTCCTCAAACTCATGGTGGATCTACGACACCGAATTTGGAGAGATAGAAGCCATGCTATGCTCTAGTCCAGGCCTTCGTAAAGAAATCCGTCAACTGTAACTTGGAAGGCACATATTGAAGATCAATAACCTAATCCAGCACACAAGTGCGCACAAAAATAGCATCGACACCAGTATGCTTGGTGTGCTCATGCTTCATAGGGTCGCCCGCAATGCTAATAGCATCTGTATTGTCAGAGAAAACCGGAGTAGGTTTAGTGACAGAAACACCAAACTCTTGAAGTAACCATCATGCCCGATTCACCTTTGCTGTCAAAAGAGCCATAACTCGCAACTCAGCCTCTGCACTCGAACGGGCAACTGCAGTTTGTTTCTTAGTCTTCCCGACAACGAGAGAACCACCAAGAAAAACACAGTAAGCAGAAAGTGAACGGTGATCCGAGGGATCACTAGCTCATGTAGCATCCGAATAGGCCTGAAGCTGTAATGAACCGGAGCGGGGAAAGAACAGACGATGAGAGATCGTGCCACGAAGATATCAAAGAACATGAAGGAGGTGACTACAGTGAACCGAAGTGGGAGCAGAGACAAACCGACTTAAAATATGGACCGGATAAGAGATATCCGGACGAGTGACAACTACATAGATAAGACTCCCAACAAGATGACGATAACACATCGGATTAGACAAGGGGTCATTATAAGTAGCATGGAGGTGAACACTGAGCTCCATGTGAGTCTCAATAGTGCACTCTAAGCGCGTGTTTGACCGTGACCGGAGCTCCCATGGACCGCCTGGGCCGCACTCTTAGCACGTGTTCGATCGCTACTGGACCCGCTTTTGGCCATCTCTCTGGGTTCGAATAAAGGGGCGGAGGGCTTGAGCTGTGGATGTGTAGCAACGGAGGAGAAGGCAGGAAGGCAGAAGGGTGAGATTGGAAGTGGAGGAGGAAGGAGGAGAAAATTACCCTCTTTTCCCCTTCCTTTAACCGCCGTAGTGGGCCGAATTAACGGGTTTTGCGGCGTGACATGTGTCCCATGTCCTCTGCTGTTTCCCATCCGCAGACGTGGGCGTGGGGATCCAGGCACCATCATCATTTCGATGCGAAACCAATGGGTGCCTCAACGGTCCTTCCTGATATGACAAGATAGAGGACGGGGCTGGCTTGCCATTCATGGAAGGCCTGACGTCAGGCCTCAGTTTGCGAAGCCGCGACTTCCAAGGAACCCCCATGCTACAACACCGTTGGGGCTGCACCAGCACCAGCTCAGGCGAGCCATGCAGATGGAGTTAAGCCCGAGGCCTCGCCTCAGCGCAAGTCTTGAGAAAGAGCTCTGAACTCCGGGAGCCCTCGCTATTCGCCCACCATCAACAGAAGAAGACGTTTCCTGCTTCTTTGTCGTCATCTCATCATTAAACAGTATCAGTGTCATGCAGATATTCAGTCTTACCACGTTGCTAGTTGGAAGTTGGAACAACTAGTTGATCTTTAATTGCTACTCCCTCCGTTCCTAAATAATTGTCTTTCTAGAGATTTCAACAAATGACTACATACGGAGCAAAATGAGTGAATCTACACTCTAAAACATGTCTACATACATCCGTATGTTGTAGTCCATTTGAGATGGCTAGAAAGACAATTATTTGGGAACGGAGGGAGTATAAGCAGTTAATTAATGCAGAAATTGAATGACTGCTAGAAAGACAGTTGAATACTATCCCTTTTATTTCCTAGAAGATGTCACTTCTGCATTGCAATATGGCTTTACATTTGCACCGTCTAAATCACAACTCGCACCACTAATTTGCATTGCAGTATTTCCCTTGAACCTAGCAAAATTATACATTCTGTAGATACTTTTTGAGACAGTTGTCGGCATATGGTTTTCAAGTATCTGTTCCAAATATTTTTTTATTGTGAATATACTATGTCTAAAATGATAGCTTTCAAGGAGTATTGTTTAACAAATTCAGGGAACGACAAAACTTGCAATCTGAAAAAGATGTTTCAGGAATTCTACATTAATAACGTTATTTCAGGAAATCATATACCTGAAACATTGTTTTATGAATTCTACTTCCTCCCAAAATAAGTGTCGCTGGTTTAGTACAAATTAGTACAAAGCTGTACTAAATCAGCGACACTTATTTTGGGATGGAGGGAGTACATAATAACTCTGTTCAATCTGAAAAACATCTGTAGCATTGTTTCAGGAATTCTACAATAATGACATGGTGAAGCCCCCTCGCATTTTTGGCATGACTGCTTCACCAGTAATGGGAAAAGGTAATTGTAATCTAATGTCAGTCCTATCAGGAAACATTTCATGGTTATGGTTTTTTAATTACCTTTGGTGGCCAACCACATTCTCTGAAATCATGTAATTTGATCTCACCTTTTGTGTTATCTGAGAGTTAGGCCATAGTATTGCTCTCTTTTATGCAATTAAGTTTGGAGCCATAATTTTTTCCTTTAGGAATTCTTTATCGCATTGTAAATGTGGCCAGATTTTCTTTTTGAATGGTCACTGATGGGGAGAGCTTCCCCACCTGAATATATTACCCCTCAAAGTGGCCATAATGCCAAGAGAATGATCCAGTTTATAAGGGAAACCAGATCGAAAACCTGAACAAAGTGACCCCGTTTATGAGGAAAACCGGGCCGAAAACCGTACAAGTAACAAGGGTAAACGAGATGAGAAAAAGTGGACACCCAAAACAAGGCTCACCTAGCTAACAGACAGAGGGACCAACACCACGAGAGACAAAGTAGATGTGGGGTGTTGTCGAGGGATCACAATACCAAGACTTTGCAAAAACCTAATGCACCTCACCGGCGTGCGTACCGAACCTCAGGCGCAACACAGGAGCGTCCACAAACCACGAGTGACATAGCCACGAACCTTGAGTGGAAGCTCTGCCATGAGAAATCAGAACAATTAGCAAGTTGGGGAGGCATCTTGCATTATCATTGAGCAAAGATGAACCGAGACAGCACCAAGAGCACGAAGCTCACCGCAACACAACGACAACCATGGGAGGGTCTTGAGCATGCATAGCAATAGGAGCGACACCGAAGAACACCACTGAAGGCAAAGACACATGAAGCAATTGGCAGCACAAAGCACCAATTGCCGTTGCCAGGCACCAGAAACACATACCACTCTCGGCCCCATCCACCGGCCGCATCACCACCACCGTCAAACCTGCAGCAAGCAGCCACCACACAATCCACTGGCCGCACCACCACCAAGGAGGTTAGCGGCGCCCAGACGCCGTCAGCTCCGGTTCGAGCAGAGCTTTCACCCAAGTGGGCAGACCTCCTCTCCAATGCAACGACAAATCAAGGCGGACTGCAGACCTGCACCGCCACAACGGACCATGGCAGCTCCCCATCGCCCATGGCCAACACCGGGCCGCTGCAGGCCAGATCCGGTCGGATCCGGTTAGCCGATGCCACTCCCAACCAGATCCGTGCGAAGCCCGAGCCGGCGGCTAGAACATGCCCCCAGCATGGCCCTGGCAGCAACACCGCCGCATCTGGTGAGTGGCGCACCACCTCCTGCGCCTCGCAGCCACCACCTCGGTCGTGAAGGACGACCGCCGCCCCAACAAGGCGAGCTCCGAGCCAGCCAGCCATCGAAGGGGAGGCGTGGAGGAGCCTCCCCTTTGCCCACCGTAGTGCGCGCCGCCGAATTGGATGGAGCTGGCAGGAGCGCGGCCTTTAAGGACATGAGGAAGAGGGGATCCGCGAGTGCCGTGACGACCTCCAGCTAGCTCCGCGCCCGCACGTCGAGCAGCACGTCGCTAGAGACGGACCAGGCAGCCGGAGCTGGACGCTTCAGATCGGGCGGGTCCGGGCTCCAGCGCCATGGCGACAGGAGACGACCCGCCGTGCCCGAGAGCCCCCCAGCGCCACGAGCAAGGTCCCCTGCCGCCATCGTCGGCCGCGAGGCTTTGCCTTGCGGCGTCCTCCAGCAGCGGCAGAGAGGGGTGGCTGGGATACTGGCGGCAGCGGCTAGGGCTACGACGCCCGCCCATGTCGCTCGCACGGGAGCGACGCGGGGGCGTTTTCCTTCGTCTCAGTCCGTGTAGCTCGCCCATAGTTATGTGGAACTCCTTGAATAGAAATGCACATCCTATTTCACTTCAATAGCATTTTTTGTGCACCTTAGGACTTAATAGTTCGCTGTCATGTTGGCATAGGATAATTATTGTTTTAATTAGCGTAATCCTAATTAATAGTCTTGCGCTTTTTGTCTACCTTTTGTCCTGAGGTGAGTCTTCTATATGTTGATGACATGATCATCTTTGGAGATGAATTTGAGTGCATTGCCTTTTTGAAAGCTCGTCTTAGCAAGCACTTTATTATGTCTGATTTTGGTCCTCTTCGCTACCTTCTTGGCTTGAAGGTTCATCTACCTCCGTTGGCTTCTCCATATCCCAAGAGAAAAGAAGGCTCTTGGTGAGCAGTTTCTTATGTCTGATCTTTGTTCTCTTCGCTGCCTCCTTGGGTTGAGGTTTCTTCTACCTACGATGACTTCTTCATATCCAAGAGAACAGAAGGCTCGTCTTAGTGAGCAGTTTCTTTTGTCTGGTCTTGGACCGTTCTTCACTATCTCCTTGGATTTAGGTTTCTTCTACCTCCGATAGCTTCTTCATATCCCAAGCGAAAAGAAGGCTCGTCTTAGTGGGCAGTTTCTTGTGTCTGATCTTGGTCCTTGTTGTTACCTCCTTGGATTGAGGCCTTTTCTACCTCCAATGGCTTCTTCATATCCCAAGAGAAAACAAAGGTTCATCTTAGTGAACAGTTTCTTATGTTTGATCTTGGTCCTCTTCGCAACCTCCTTGGATTGAGGTTTCTTCTACCTCCGATGGCTTCTTCATATTCCAAGAGAAGTACATCCAAGATCCTCTTGCTTTTCTTACTAATGAGTGTACGTTAATGGTTGAGACTCCGATGGAGCTTAGTGTCCGCCTCCCAATCTTCTATTGGTGAACCTTTTGCTGCTCATACTGATGAGTGTATCGTTGACTGTTGAGACCAATGGAGCTCACTGTCCACCTCCAAGCTCGTTCTAAGGTGAGCCTTTCCTAATCCGACTCGTTCTCATCATCATGTTGACAATCTTGCCTATCTAGTCGTCATTCATCCGGATATATCATATCCAGTTCACATTCTGAGTCAACACTCCCCTTCAGGTTCACTATAGTCACCTCCTTTTACTTTTGCGAGATCTTCATGGTACTACCTCTTGCATCTTTTCTTTCAATGCTCCAGTTCACTGAAGCTTCATGCTATTCAAATGCTACTTAGGTTAGCTATCCGAAGGGCCGCCAATCGCATTTTGCTTGCTCATTGTCTGGAAGACAAAGAAACATACTGTAGCTTCCTGTTCGAGTGTAGAGGCAAATTGCGAGCTATGATTCTCTTGACAGTAGTAGTGACTTGGCTGCAGTGGTTGCTCGAGGATTTTGGTGTTTTTGTAACTACAACGACTTCTCTTTTGTCTAACAATACATGTGTTATCAACATTGCGCGTGAGCTTACCAAGCATATTGGTGCTGATGCTTCATGCGATCCCGTGCAGGATCAATTGATTGGGCTCTTAGTGTGTGTTTTCCCAGTTTCAGTTGATGGGTTTCTTCTTGAAGACCCTAACTAGAGCACAACCACTGTTTTCGAGTCGAACGACTAGTCGCGACTAGTCGTCGACTAGTCGATGAGTCATAACTGGAAGTGGACTCAAACATCTCATCTAGTCGAGACTAGTCAATCGGCAAGGCACGACTCGTCGACTCGAAAACCTTGAGCACAACACAGCTTTTACCTGTCCAAATTCGGTGGTGTTGATCCACCACAAGTTTGAGGGTGGTGGGTTTTAGAGCTGTATATGTTTTTCCATATATTAGCTACATATTCCCTGTTATATACTGTATAAGAGATTTTCTGCATATTTACCACACCTGTACCACTCCCTGACGCCTTTTGCTGATATGTCTCCATCCTTCTGCTCTGCAAGCCTCTTCTCATGTTCCTCTACCTGCTTGTTACAATGTCTATTGCCTAAAGGCACATGACACTTGTGATATGCTGTTGGTTTGTTGGGACTCTTTTTAGTGAGCAATGGTAGAGCAATAGTGAGCAATGGTAGTGAAAATTTTATTGAACAAAAACTCGATATTTATAAGGAGATCTACGACGCAGCAAGCTAAGAGAACTTATGCCAGACACACGGGAGCACCACTGCTGAGACGATATGAGAAGTAAAAATCCGAGAGGGCGGCGTGCTCCAGGATCATCCCCCAAACAGCAAGTGGCTTGGGATGCTCACCATCGAAGAACCAATCGGTTCTGGCTTTTCAGAAGTACCGAGCGCAAGGAGGACCAAGGTGTGGCGGATGGAATGGTGCAGGTGTGCTATGGACTGCGCATAAAAGATGCAGAGCCGGTGAAAGAGCACACCTGACTGGGCTAGGACCGATTGTCTGCTGAGATGCGAAGCCAGCAACAAATTAAATAAGACGTGGACAAGATCCTTGTCTGGCACCGTGTAGAAAGGGCTGCAGGCTGAACCAATCCACCATCGTCAGAATAGGAAGCTGTGTATGCGTATGTTGCCATGGCAAGCGAGCCGGAACAAGGTCTACACTTTCTTCAGAGCGAAATGGTCCCAGTTATTGTTTTCCAAGATCTAGGCCTATACTGGAGCGACAAAGAATGGGGTAGGCCGCTGCCCATGACATGCTTGTCGGCTTTGCCATCCACAAGTTGGGTGGACAGCTCAATTGGGTGAGCTCCGCATCAGCCGCTGTGGTTACAGGTGAGGCAAGATTGAAAAGGATTGGTTGAGGGAAACCCCAGCAATCACCTCAGCAATGGCAGCCTTGGTACATCTTTTTAGATTAATATAAAATGCCACAACTGTTACCAGGGATCTTACAAATTAGTTGTTGGACTAGCATTGCACTAACTTGAAATATTAGGTTGGTCTCTAGTGTTGCTTACTCTACTGTTGTACTATCAGATTCGGCTATAGTTGTTCTATCTTCCCTGCAACGTAAGATTTTCTTTACCATTTGTGGTCATGCAACTGTTCTTATGTTTTATTTGACAGGCGGGTCTAACAAGCTTAATTACACCAAATGTATCAATAGCCTTGAAGAATTATTGCATGCCAAGGTACATACTACTAATGTTCCCCAAGAGTTCTGCTGGGTTTAGGGATATTACTTATTGACATTTGGCTTTGCAAAACTTCTCTCATGTTGGGTAGGTCTGTTCGGTTGATAATGCAGAACTGGAAAGTGTGCTTGCTTTTCCTGATATGGAGGTGCACACGTATGTCCCGCTTAGTCACTCTAATCTTACTGTAACTTACAATAAAGAACTTGATCGCTCAAAGCTTGAGGTAAAGTTTTGTTCTGCTATACAGTGGATTATTATTATTTCAAATTTCAAGTACAGAAGCTTATGTTTTCTGTTCTTTTTCATCTCCTTTTTGTTATATATAATTTTGAAACAGAGTGAACGCATACTACGCGAGAGCCTATACGATTTCAAGGATTCTCAGAAGAAACTAAAGTCCCTGGGGAGGTTGCATGGAAATTTAGTATTCTGTTTGCAAGAACTTGGTTCGTTTGGAGCTCTGCAAGTAAGCTGACACTGTTTTGTCAGATACGTTGATAATGAAATATCCTTAAGCCTTTTGTCGGATTCACTCTAATTTGGAACAGCCTTTTTCTTCAGTTAGTTGGTTCAAAAAGATTTCTTTTTCTTTTGGGGTGTTGCTTGGGAGCTGTTATAGGATGCTCCTCGCTTTTATGGGAAAGCGTCCATTTTGGGAACTTCGTAAATACAAGATAAGTACTCCCACCGTTCCGAATTACTCGTCGCAGAATGGATGTATCTAGAACTAAAATACATCTACATACATCCATACCTGCGACAAGTAATTCGGAACGGAGGGAGTAATAGATTGTGTTTAATAAAGAATCGTTCTTGAGAATTTGTTCAGAATTAGAAATGGCACTATTTTTGGGTGAAAGTTTATATTGTTCATATGCGATGTTCACTTAGCTCGTAACAAATTTTCTGAGTCGATTTTATGGTACTACGAGCCTATGGATGTACAAGTGGTTCATACATGGTGTTTCCGTAGCTTGCAAGAAGGTTTTTGTTAGTTCTTTGGTGGTGGCAGTGTCCCCCCCCTCCTCCCCCGACACGGGGGATCACAAAATGTGCACCTTTTGGGAGACTCCAGTACTTGCCCTTCTCACCTACCGACTCCAAATTCAAAAATTCAAATCCGCCTAAGGTGCTGATTCGCCACTAACGGACTATGAATTCTACCCAAGGCGAAGCTCATCTGAGGGTGTCGCATGGAGCAAGATGACAACAAGGTAATCTGATTTGTTGATCCATATCAACGCATGGTAATTAGCTAAGCGTTCCACTAAGGTACCTAAGGTTTTATGTTGGACAGACAGAGTTGCACGTCAGAGTTGCTGCCACATCCCTCTGGTTCCTAGGTCATCCTGAATGTCGTGGACTGCCCCGAGACGGCGAAGCACTGTTTATTGCTTCCTAATGGCCAGGGTGTAAACCTCGGTTCATGCCAAACGGACCAAATGAGGAAGATCACTGCTAAGTCAAAGATTTTCCTCCTCTCCTTGGCTGCTGTTTGAGTGTCTAACCTTTTGAAGTTGGGAGCATAACGTGTACGCAGGCGTGTGCGATCTTGTTTGTCATGGATTCTATATTTCTTCCTTTAATCATTGCTTATGCTTTTATTTGCTATTTAGTTGTAGTGTTCTTGGCTGTTTTCTCCTTTCTCATATGAGTGTATTTTTTTACTTTTTTTGTTGCCTCCTTTTAAGATAGCATCAGATGTGTTATTCCTATTTTGTTTGATTTTAGCGCAGGCTGCAAAGGCTTTCCTTTCAATTGATGGTGATGTTTTGGACAGAAAGGAGTCTGACATGAATGACAATTCTACCAGATTTAAGCATCACTACCTAAACAAAGCAATTTCTGTTCTGAGTAGCAACATATTAGACGGTGAGTTGTTATGCAAGTTCTCACCTAATTGTGCTCCATTTTTACCCCTACGTTAGTTCCTAGATCTATCTGGTCCACCTTCCCTATAAAATCTGGCAGTGGATTTTTTTTAAAGTTCTTGAAAAACTAATTGTCCTGATATCCTGCCTGTAATGCTGTTCACTATTTGAATTCCAGAACGGGAATTCAAAATTTCCAAAGTAAGGAAGAGAAATATGAACTATTCATCTTCCTAAATTAACAATATATCTTACAAAACTTTCTGTGAAAAGATCTCACAAGACGAAAAATTTGGGAAACATACTGGAGTAGCTTTTTTAAGCATCACACTGGAGTAGTCGACGCCAGACCTTCACCTGTTCAAATTTCCTGTTGCCTACCATCATTGCATCTTGGCCGTTTCTAGCACCAAAGATCAATATTTGGGGAAAAACTTCAAACTAAAATTTGCAAAAGCAACCTCCATCGAATTGAAGTTCATAGACTGGAGGCGATAAGCTGTCACATCCATTTCATCTTTGCAAATAAAGGGTTATCGTCATTGAATGCTTGCAACGTGGTGGATTTGGAAGTAGCGAAACCCTGGTGTCTCAACGGTGCAAGGCCTGGCACAGCTACGCTGCTGGACACTACCCATGCAGAGGCAGGACTGTGGGCTAAGGCAGGGGGGCGATGGAATGCTTACGACATTACCTTCCAAGCTTAGTGCTTATGGGTGGGACCTGTGTTGTGGCCTTGTGGGTGTAATAGGCCTATCAGTAGGCTTGTCCATAAACATGTTCGATCTCTGAATGCATTGTTTTTTATGTGCAAAAGCATGCTTGATTTTTCTGTTTCATTAAAAATAATCAGTACTGGAATCGTTGAGGATATGTAGCTTTTGATACGGTTTTTTATAAGAAATAGTTGCCATCTTAAATGCATTTTTTTTTCTGATTAGCCCTTCATGAATCTGACAAGACATCCTTTCTAGGTACCCATGATGATTCATTTGATCTGGAGATGGTAGAACCTTTCTTCTCAAATAAAATTGTGGTTCTTATTAATATTCTCTCGAGATACAGGTGAGCGTACTCGTCAGTGCTACTATCTTTTATCGTAACATCCTTTTATGCTTTGTATTTACACGGACACATTATGGTACTGGAGTATCTGTAGTTAATTTAGGGTGTAACGAAATCTTGTTACTGATTGGGCAGTAGTAATTCCTTTCCACTGGCTTACATTTTCCACATGAAAGTGTAAAAATGAAAGAAGAATCCCGCTGGAAACCACTATTCAAACATTATAATTATAACCACTTGAGAAAATTTCAACATCTATCTGTTCTCATCATCCTGCTTATTTTGCTCTGGTTTCTGCAATAAGCAGGCTAGAGGAAAACATGAAGTGCATAGTTTTCGTGAAAAGAATAACTGTTGCAAGAGCAATAGCACATATCCTCCAAAATTTGAAAGGCCTTGATCTTTGGAAATGTGAGTTCCTTGTGGGACGCCACTCGGGACCAAAGAACATGTCAAGGCAGAAGATGGATGCTATTGTTGAAAATTTCTCTTCTGGCGAGGTATAATAATTGGTATAATTAGGCATTCATACCTTCTACATGAATTCTTCCGAAGACAATAAAAAGTGTTCTTTGGATAACTATTTTGAATGTCACATCCTGCATTTATTCTTGGCCTGCTCTTTCTTCAAGAGTAAGTTAACACTTTTTGTGATGTAAATATGTAATTGAGCACACCTGAGCATAATCATAACTAGGTGGCTCGTACTGATCTTGCTTGTTGTCGAGGTGGATTTTTTCTTTCTAATTGGCGTACACCTAACTATGAATATAACTGGTTGGCATACAACATCGGGGGCAGCATACACAGACTCTGAGATCCACCAGTTGAGTCAGTGAGTCGGCAGTTTTAGTCAAGTATAAGCCAAATTCGGTTTAACTAGGCCATGGGCTAATCCTTTTCTGATGGACGTTAGTGAGTTCCAATGTTATAACGGTTTAACTAGGCCACTTACAATGTACAAGGATTGACATGGGACAGACTGAAGGATTGGTTCTTGGCTTGTAAAGTTTTGTTTATACTAATAATAAAAGCATCAGGTTTTAGTAGGTCTTTTTGACTCAAGCTGGGTTCTATCCTGGATCGGACTCGTGGGGCTTAGGGCTTTAGGCCTACATTTGTATTATTTTTGAGTTGGTAATGCATGTTGTAAATTACTTGCGACACACGCCCCAAAATTTAACTTTGGCTTTATACCCGTATATCTACTATGCTTCTTGCATCACAGTTCCTTTGCATTCGCTGTTTGCAGGTGAATCTTTTGATTGCTACCAGTGTAGGTGAAGAGGGTCTGGACATTCAGACTTGTTGCCTTGTTGTGCGGTTTGATCTTCCAGAAACTGTTGCCAGTTTTATCCAGTCCAGGGGACGTGCTCGGATGACAAATTCTAAATATGTTGTTCTCCTGGAGAGGTGATTTTTCCATTAAATAGATAGACAATTGGTGTTAATATTATAGGTTCGATTGTACTTTAGTCCTTGATTTTGGTCCTTATTCATTCTGATACACATACCAGGGGAAATCATTCTGAAGAAAAGTTGCTTAATGACTATATTGATGGTGAAGGCATTATGAATGGAGAGATAGACTTGAGAACTTCAAATGATGTGTTTGATCACCTCGAGGAGAAAAGTTATCGAGTGGAAAAAACGGGTGCTTCCATTAGCACCGCATGTAGTGTATCTCTACTACATCGCTACTGCTACAACCTTCCCAAGGACATGTAAGGACTGCTGTGTATGTCAACATGTTATGATTGCACATGCTTTTATTCATTAGTTCTTTGTTGTGCTAATATAACTAAACTTTTTGAAGGTTCTTTAATCCTTCCCCGGCATTCATCTACATTGATGACACTGAGGGGATAATCTGCAGAGTAATTCTTCCACCAAATGCTGCTTTTCGTCAAGTGGATGGCCAACCATGCCAATCAAATGACGAGGCTAAGAGGGATGCATGCTTAGAGGCATTGGTGAAATTGTATGAATTGGGTGCTTTGACAGATTTTCTTCTGCCTGGTTCAGGTTCAAGAAAGAACAAGGCATCAACAACAAACGGTTCAGCTAGCAACAGTCATGATGGTATGGTCACTCACTTGTTCTCACATTGTCATAATACTGGTGATTCGCCTCAGCTATTGTTTGCATATTTCAGATGAAAGTCTAAGAGAAGAGCTTCATGAGATGTTAATTCCCACAATTCTCAAACCTTCAACATGCAAACTGGACTGTCCATTGAACTTGCATTTCTACTATATTCAATTCTTTCCCATACCAGCAGACAGACATTATCGGATATTTGGTCTTTTTGTGATCAACCCCCTTCCTATGGAAGCTGAAAAGTTGGAGGTTGATTTGCATCTGGCTCGTGGCAGGATTGTGAAAGCAGGAATGAAACATTTAGGAACGATATCATTTGACGAAGAACAGGCACCGTCTTGCTCATTTTTTCATATGTTAACATGTGATCTTTTATTAAATGGCGTATAAAATGTTAACATTGTTTTTTCTTGTCAGATGATGCTTGCACGCAATTTCCAAGAAATGTTTCTGAAGGTTCTCCTGGACCGATCTGAGTTCACTGTATCTCATGTTATGTTGTTGGGCAACAGTGAAACACTACAGTTTAATTCAACCTTTTACCTGCTGCTTCCAATCAAGCAGGAATTGTATGGTGATATATTTATGATTGACTGGCCAACAGTTAAGCGCTGTTTATCATCACCGGTTTTTAAAGATCCAACTGGCGTGTCTGCGCATGGATCATATTTGCCAGATGAGTCTTTAAGGCTTCTTGATAATATGTACAATAAAACTGATGTCGTTGGCAGTCTAATCTTTGCTCCCCATATTAAGACATTTTTCGTCATTGATGTCATTCTGAACGAACTAAATGCTAGAAGTGAATACGATGGTGCTACTTATGAAGATCATTACAAGGAAAGGTAACAAACTGAACGATTATTTGCATCCCCCTTCTTCGCTTTCAGTTCTCATGCTACCGTCATTGAGCACTCACTAGGTCATGTATAGCTACATAACCAACCTTAAGATTGCGAGCTATCTGTACCATTTAAGAATATACTAATTTATTTTTAGTATGATAATGTGTATCTACTTCATGTTACGAAAAGTAGGCCATGCAAGTCAAAGATATAATATCATGGGACCACCCCAGTAGAAATCCCCATAAGAAGCTTTAGTTTTGGGAAACATGTTAGCAAATATGCTGCTTCTGTCACGGCTTTACAAGTAGTCTATGTGATGGTCGTATGATAGGCCCACTGAACTGATCCTAGTCATCCCTGGTAGCCTTTTCCCGGTAACTAACCAACTTTTGTTAATAAGCAGTTTAAAATAAATGTTGCGATATTTCTGCTTAAGTGCTTTATTGATGTTCTAATGAAATGATGTACTTTTCAAATCAGGTTTGGTATCAAACTATCACATCCCGAGCAGCCACTTCTGCACGCTAAGCAGCTCTTCAATCTGCATAATTTGCTTCATGACCGATTACGGGAGACCACAGGTTACACCTTTTGTCCCTTCAGAACTAGTACCTTTATAAACTGTTTCCTGTTTTGGACTCTTCTTTATCCAAACATCACTATTTTGCTTAGAATTAAAATACTTCTAAGTGTTCAACTTGCCGTAAAGTGAAGAAATATTTGTGATGGCTGTCTGCAGTTTTTTTAGAGGGCATGCATCTTTTCATTAAGAGGAGAAGCAAAACATAAGTACAATGTTAGGAAATATGCAACTTGTATTTCCAGGTGACCATGGGCCAATCATCTCTGCAGGAGTTTACAATTTTTTGCACACGTGTCGATCTTCTCTTAACGCCACTTGCACCCTGTGATGGTAGTGAGCCAATATTGCTCTATGTAAATTCTTGCTGTCAAATTTTCTTGAACCGCTTGTGAATTGCTTTCAACATTCTGGAACTACTTGTGGATGCATTGGACCTAGTATTTTTCCTAGTTCTTGCTTCTCTGCTTTAAGCTTTTGAGCACTGTTGATTCAAGCCATTTGTGAATTGTATTCTGAATATACTGCTCTACTATGATTCCTTAAATGGACCCTATCTAGGTATAGTATTTCTGATGGTGTTACCTTTTCTGATTTTGTTATTTGTATTTAGAAGAAGGTCGTGAATTGATGGAGCACTTTGTGGAGTTGCCCCCAGAGCTATGCTCTTTGAAGATAATTGGGTTTTCAAAGGATATGTGTAGCTCCCTGTCTTTGTTACCATCGTTGATGTGTCGGTTGGAGAATTTGCTGGTAGCTATTGAGTTGAAGGATGTCATGTTGTCTTCATTCTCAGAGGCTTCTCAAATTAGTGCTTCTGGTGTAAGTCATGCAATTTTCGCACCCTTCATGCTGAACTTCTAGTTTGAATTACCTATTTATGCTGCAAATGATGTTGATCTATTTCAGATCCTTGAAGCACTTACCACCGAAAGGTGTTTGGAGAGGATTTCTTTGGAGCGCTTTGAAGTCTTAGGTGATGCTTTTTTGAAGTATGTGGTTGGACGTCACAACTTTCTTACATATGAAGGACTTGATGAAGGGCAATTGACCAGCAGACGTTCTGCTATAGTGAATAATTCACATTTATATGAGTTATCAATCAAAAGAAATTTGCAGGTTAGATTATGTTTTCAGTGAACCCAATATCTGTTTCCCTTCCAAGTTTTGTGTGACCTATGGGTTGTGTTATCTTTGTTTCAAATGTAGACCAAGTCCAGTAGGCTCATCTTCTGCCCATGTTATGCCTTGATTTCTCTGATCATGACCAGAACAGGTAGGGAAGAGCTAGATCAAGGTCGTCAAGAGAGACCATGGACAAAGAGAAGAGATAATCATTTTAATTTGTTGTCGACTTGATTACACCCTATGCGTTTATATAGCACCCTACTCAATCTCTTCAGATTCTTGACTGGATACAACCCCTATCGCCAGGGTTTCTGACGTAGTACATCTCATTTAAATAAAAGGGGTTAATCTCAACTGGATTAGTGTCTAACCAGACCTAGGTCACCAGCTCGGCTTGACTAGCTGAGTCTAATACAACGTAAAACGGAGTCATGCAGGATTAGCTCTGCCTCTTGAGGGCCAGTCCTGGGGCGACAGAACTGGTGACATGTGGCTCCCATGTGGGTTCACCATTGGTACCCTATGCTTAACACAACAGGTTTTTAAGGTTAAAAATGGAGAGGGTTTTCCCGCATCTGGATCGATTCCACAGCCTTCAGTTTTTTTTTCAAAATGTTTCAAAAGGCGCTAATGCAGAACAAATCAGCTTAGAAAGGGAAAATAAAGTGACAAACATAATTGTCAGAATGTGTCCAGCTTCTGCGGAGCCAACCATTCAAGCGATGAAATTAAAATCCAAAACTACAACAACCAAGGACTGAAGCTGGTCCAACCAGTGTACAGACGAAGGGCATTCACCCTGGAGATCACATCACCATCTTCCTAGACAAATCCTGCAAGGAGATGACACATGTATGATGATGTTGCGGGATCGAACCATTGATTGGCAGATTGAGAGTCTGCTATCCGGATAGTAGGTACCACTGCACAAGACCGATGTACCCTCGTTGTCGGATCCAATCAGTGAAGGCCTGGTCTCAAACATGAAGACAGTGAAGAAGACCGCTGTTGCCAGATCCAACCAGTGAAGGCCCGATCAAGGGTTTCCACCCCGGAAAGGATGAACAATTGCTCTAAGCCGCCGTCTATGACAGCTGATAAAGTGTAACTACAATCATCACAAGAAAAGAAAGATTAGTTCACAATCTGCCAGAGAAGGCCTTTTCTAGACAGACTCACCATGTGATCGGAACTGAACTTAAAGCTGCATGTTTCTGTCAATGTTGCGAACGATAGCCAGGCATATACTCGTTAGCGTAACTGAACGATAGCCTTACATGGGAATAGTTACTGATAGTGACATTATAGCCTTTATGAGCTCTGTATTATCCTGCCTGGCCATAATTATCTACAGCTGATAAAGTGAACTACAATCACCACAAGAAAAGCAAGATTAAGCCACAATCTGCCAGTTAAGGCCTTTTCTGGATGGACTCACCATGTGACTATCGGAACTGAACTTAAAGCCACACTTTTTTGTCAACAGTGCACATGATAGCCGTATAATCGTTATCCTCCTTTGGGAATAATTGCTGATTCTGACATTATAACCTTGATGAGCTCTGTATTATCTTGGACTGACCATAATTATCTACGACGGTTGTCAAACATTCTGGTTATCCTTATGATCTAATTTAAGTACATCCTCTTATTTAAAACATGGTTTGCTGCCTTGTAACATTTTAGTAGAGGTCCATGATCCTTGTTTCTGTTGCAAAAAAAAAATCATTACACAAAATAATGAGTTATTTTCCCTGTCAAATACCTGCCATGGATCCTGTAGCGTAACTGGACATCTTTTTTTTTTGCATGTCTGTATGTAAACTTAGGTGTACATACGGGATCAACACTTTGAACCGACACAGTTCATTGCACTGGGAAGGCCTTGTAAAGTTGTTTGCAATGCTGACACAGAAGTGAATATACACACAGATAGCCGAGAAAACTGTAACTTGAGGTGTACAAAGTCGCATCATTGGTTGCATAGGAAGACTATAGCGGATGCTGTTGAATCGCTTGTCGGAGCATTTCTTGTTGAAGGTGGATTCAAAGCTGCATTTGTGTTCCTTCACTGGGTGGGAATAGATGTTGATTTCAAAGATTCATCTCTATATAGAGTATTAGATGCAAGCTCCATCAATTTATCTCTCACGAACCACACCGACGTCGATGAGCTTGAGGAATTAATCGGTTACAATTTCAAACATAAGGGTCTAATTCTCGAAGCATTTGTGCATCCTTCATTCAATAAACATTCTGGAGGATGCTACCAGGTCAGAGCTTCTTTTTTCTTGCATTGTCATTGGTGAACTGATGTAGTAATCAATGATTTACTCGGCTGACTATTTTCGTTTCGTATTTGATCAGAAATTGGAGTTCCTTGGAGATGCTGTTTTGGAATATTTGATAACCTCGTACCTCTACTCAGCTTATCCTGATCTAAAGCCTGGTCAAATAACCGATTTAAAATCATTAGCTGTCAGTAATAATTCGCTTGCATATGTGGCAGTCCAGAAAGGTATCCATAAGTATCTTATAAAGGATTCAAATTATCTTTCGACAGCAGTGAATAAGTTTGAGAATTATATTAGACTTCCCAATTCAGAGAAAGACTTGGTAGAAGAACCAGCATGCCCAAAGGTATTGTTATATCCTTGTAACTGCTACGCCTCTTTAGATAACCCATTTTTAGCGTGCACAATTACTGCTAAAATATAGTGATTATTAAAGTTTTTGATATAAGATGGGATAGTAGGGGTCAGCTGACTTAAAACACAAAACAAGTATTATCATTATCAATAATTGTATAGGAATCATACATTTTTTAGTACTATGGTTATATGATTTTCTTGAGTAACTAGTTGCATTTGATAGGAATCATACATTTTTTTGTACTATGGTTATATGATTTTCTTGAGTAACTAGTTGCTGCATTTGATATATTTGTTTTCTGTTTGACTTGTAGGATTTCTTAGCAATCACATACTTTATATGGCATAACATTTTTATGGCAAACACTTATATCCTTTTACTGTAATCTTTGCTTGCAGGTTCTTGGTGATATTGTCGAATCTTGTGTTGCTGCAGTTCTTTTAGATTCAGGATTCAACCTGAACTACGTTTGGATGCTAGTGCTTATGCTTCTAAAGCCAGTGTTGAGCTTCTCTGACATGCACATGAATCCCATGAGAGAAATTCGGGAACTTTGTCAATGTCATGAACTTGAGTTAGGCCTTCCTGAACCTATGAAAGCCGATGGAGAGTACCACGTCAAAGTGGAAGTTAACATAAACAGCCAGGTGATAAGTTCTGCCGCTGCAAACCGGAATTCAAAAGTTGCTAGGAAGTTTGCTGCACAAGAAACACTTTCTAAACTGAAGGTATATTTTGGTTACTTGGCCTTCTATTTTTGGACTTGCCACAGAATTGTGACGTTTGAGCCATTCCAGTTGGGTGCACAAAAAGCAATTTCTAAACTGAAGATCTGCCTTTGGTGCCTTTGACTTTTGTTTTGCAATTACCATGAAATACGATAATCTCAATGGTTTCATTTGTTTTTTATGAACTGTCAACATGCATTATGGTATTTGGTTTAAATATTCTGGTCCATCATGGGATGATACCATGATTTTGATGGGATGACACTTCCAATGTATGTAACTAGCATTGTGCTTACGAGGGATGAGGTGGCAATGGACCAACACATTCCATTCCTAAATTCAAACCAAACAAGTGCGCCTCATTCATTTTCCGGTTCCTTGAACTAAACACTTCATATGTTCATGACCTCAGATAAATTGCACACCTAATCACCAAACTATGCTGCACATATCTACCATGATTGCTGCAACGCATCGAAGCTTGCCGCCATATCGTGAACTGCATTTTTCATCCCCAAATTATGTGCTTGAAAGACGTAAATACATCAAATGCCAATCCTTTTTTTTTCCTTTTTGTGTCTGGGTATCACCATGAAAACCTCACGACATTGACAAGGTAGAAGAGGCTGGTGATCAGGAACAATGATGGTGTGATTAGGGTTAGGCGGGAAATGAAGCTCTATACCATGTAGCAATTAGAGGAAATAATTATGTGTGTGGATTACAATCCCGACCAGACTTTAATATGTATACAACCAGCCAGTGGTGGTGCCAGGACTACAAACATGTGATGTCAAACATATTTCTCTCTGAATCTTATATTATTTCTTGTATTTGCACATGTAATTTGTATGTAAAGGTTTTGCTCAAAACCTGTGTAGTCAATTGACTATGCAGTCATAACATGGCGTGGCCACTGCAACCAGTCTCTTTTTAGTTCGTCTTGAACATGCATTTCAGACTTTTCCTTGAACATGCATCAAAATGTTTGCCATTGTTTATTAGAAGAACCCTGGAAAAGGTCTGGAAGTAAAAAACCAACAAAGGGTGGATACAATTGGACTTTTATAGACTGGAATCAGAATACTTTTAATATATCCTAATACTAGTTCTCCAACAGATATGTCTCCTGATTGTTTTCTGAGACATCCTACTTGAGGAACATTGCCCGGCTCACAAACTAGTGCCTTGTCATCCCGCCCCAACAGATATGTCTCCTGATTGTTTTCTGAGACATCCTACTTGAGGAACATTGCCCAGCTCACAAACTAGTGCCTTGTCATCCCCCACATTTATGGTCATTATGTGATTCATGTCTTGTGAAAATGGTTATTATATACTCCCTCCGTCCCATAATGTAGGACGTTTTTTGACACTACACTACGGGACGGAGGGAGTATAATTTAACCATGTAAGTTCACTTGCTATATTACATTTTTTTTCTGACCAATTGAATATTTATTTTGGTTATTATTTCTATGGTGGTGTCAGGCAAATTACTGTAACATGATAATTTTCAGTATTGTTGAATGATTCTGTTACTTAAAAGGCTAAAGCGAACTTACTGCTTTTGTGAATCCTTGTGCACTCATGCAGAATTATGGATACACACATAAAAACAAGTCACTGGAAGAGATTTTGCGAGATGCTAGGAAGAAAGAACCAGAACTACTAGGTTATAATGAAGAACCAATCAAAGTCGAGGCTGACATATCTGCAGAAATGAATAATCTGAAGATATGTAAAGAAAGGGATGCAAACATCTCTTTCCAAAATACGGAAATTTCTATTCGTGAGACTCTTAGAATCTCTAGCCAAAGAACAGCAGGGAAAACCATGTTTTCCAAGGATGATGTCAGTATTGAAAGGAATAATCAGCTCAAGGTTGCAAAGCAGAATCCCTGTCTGCCGAAGGGAACAACTCAGAAAAATATTAGAAAGGAGTATCATGGTAATGCTAAATCTAATACTTTTTTTATGCACCGTAATGCTCTCCATTAGAAAGTTGAAAAAAATATGCACACTGTCGACTTTGACCTCACTTACCTGGTCGCACTGTGAACAGCACTTAAATTTTGGATTAATTAGCCATTTGTTTTGTCTTTTAACCATGATATATATATTCTTATGAAGATACGAAATGTCTGTGGTACTTCTCAAGCACCAAGTTTGCAGTATTTGTGGTGTAAATTTGGTGTTGAAACATTCTACATGGAAAGAAGCAATTACACATTTCATCTGACTGTTTATTGTGCATTCAACTTGATTGTGTCAAAACAACTTCATCTATTGAGTGGGAGATAACAAATAGACCCAGATATATCGAGTTAATGTTTTAATTGAGTTTGCTAAATTTGCAGGATATACAACTATGTTTTACTATTCACACTTCAAATTTCGTTCTAATTTTAAAGGAAGCGCCTTAACGCTTTTAATCACCTTTGCAGGTGATATGGTAAATAAAACAGCAAAGTCTTTCCTTTTTGAAGTATGTGCCGTAAGTTATTGGAAACCCCCTGAATTTGAATTGTGCAAAGAAGAAGGGCCAAGCCACCTCCGAAGGTAAGCTTGCTTGAAGGAGAACATACATCAAGTTGCCTGCATTACAAATTACAATGAATTATAGCCTCCTTGTACGGTTCCTTTTCTTACAGAGTTTGTGGTTTCTTCAGTGTAGAAAATAAAAAATATGTTTCTTATCCATCATAATATATGTCCATTTCTAAGTTCCTTATTTTTGGTGCTTATCCTGGTAAGGAGAGTGGCATGTCAATTCTAGGTTAAATAGTGCTCTAAGAAGGAGGATTAAGCAGAATCTAAGCACATATTAAGCAGAATCTAAGCACAGAATCTTAACCTCAAGCTTTGCATAAACGGTAGTTTCGGGTAGCTTAAGCTGGCAAGGACCGTCATTATTAAGCAGTTGCTTTAACAGTTTGAGAGCAGTGTACCTTTTTATGGAAAGGTCTCAAGAATATTTGTCAATATCTAACTTGTTTAGGAAAATTGTCAGCAAGTCTGGAAAGGTGTTATCTACCTTGTAGTGGTATTCTGGTATTTGTCATACAAGTTCACTGTGGTGTACTGCTTCAGAGCTAAGCATTTGCTACTAGTCAAATACTATGATTTCAGTGGGTATGATATAAAAAAAAATCAAGTTCAGACTATAGTGAACACATAAATTTAAAATCTTAAGACATGTTTCACTGTCATTTTATTTGGTTACATGATAATGCTTCTTCGTGATATGCATTATATCCAATTCAGGCGTGAATATAAAATGCAACGTTAGTATATCTATGAGGTGATAAATGTGTTGCTGTCTAGTCACATAGTGTGTTGTACTTGTTACAAAATGTTGTGGATACCAATTATTTTACTATCAAGGTGTGTACATGCTCCGCTAACTTCATGCGTGAAATGACACAGATTCACGTACAAGGTTACAGTTCAGATCAGGGGACCCTCGGAGACACTCTTGGAGTGCTACAGCGATGCTCAACTACAGAAGAAGGCCGCACAAGAGCATGCCGCGCAGGGGGCTCTGTGGTATCTCAGGCAACATGGATACCTACCCAAAGATGAAGTTCGTGTGTAGAAATATCTCTGGATTCCATGGCCCCCGTTACCAGAGTAGTACAATACAACCATGTACTTATGTTGTTACCAGAGTAGTACAATACAACCATGTACTTATGTTGTGGTGTTACGATAGGATGTGTTGATAAATGTACAGCCCATGTATGGCGTATGGGTGATAGGACTTTATAGTTATTCGGTTCATTCATGCTCCCTGCGCGGCAGTGACAAGACGGATTTGTAAGATGACAATAAAGCTAGCGACAAGGCAGAAGCCAAATCAAACCGCAACAACGAATAAACAACCAGCAGTGACGAGACGTTGGTGTCCAAGCTAAGCATGTGAAAGGATGTGCATTTTGATGAACTGACTAAAATGCTACATTGAGCAATTCTTGTTAAATCATTTATTTTTTGCTATTATGTGAGTTTTTTGTATTGTTTTTGCAAATCCTTTTGGAGAAATACGCACTTAACGACCCTGGACCGGTTACAAAACTCAGGGCTACCTATTTATGTTGTTTGCTACCATCATGGACAAAAATTGCAAAGTCAGCATTACAGAAAACCCAAAAGATCATGAATTACGTGTTTTTTCAAAAAAAGATAAAAATAAATAATGGATAACAGAAATGCATGAAATGATGTGGGAAATAATTAACCACGTAACAAAGAAATTGTAGAAAATGAAAGGTAATAAATTTCAAGAATCCAGTAGTTAAGCTTATCAAGCTAAATTTATCTTCAGGAAGTCTTAATATATATTTTTTCAAGCGCTGAAAGGTACGGCATTCGGCAAGTCGTGAACAAAACTTGATGTCGCCTCGGGAATGCCCTTGGAGTGAGGTAACATTTTTCTGAGCGAACGTCGAAACTTTATTAATCAAGCAACATATACAAATAGTCTTTCGGATTCTAGAGTAGAACGAAAAACACGAAGACCACTAGAGTTCATATAAGACTTAGTGTGGAAGGCAATGCAACTCTCGATATATTAATCGGATGCACGGTGCACGTATATATAGGTACAAGGACAGCCCTTAGCCTCATTTATACAAGGAAACTAGAGGCGGGGCTGGTAGGAGATTATCCTAACAGATACATGCACAGATATGTTCAACACCCCTCCGCAGTCGATGCGTCACCAGTGACACATAGACTGGACCGGAACTCCTCAAATGTAGGCGTCGGTAACCCCTTGGTCATGACATCGGCAAACTGCTGAGCAATGGGAACATGAAGAACGCGGATGTGCCCAAGAGCCACCTGCTCTCGCACGAAGTGGATGTCGAGCTCAATATGCTTCGTGCGACGATGATGAACGGGGTTGGCGGAGAGGTAGACCGCCGAGACATTGTCGTAGTAGACAATGGTAGCCTTCTGGACGTCAAGGAACAACTCCTGGAGAAGCTGGCGAAGCCACGAGCACTCGGCAACGGCATTTGCCACAGCACGATACTCGGCCTCGGCACTGGAGCGGGATGCCGAGGTTGTCGTTTAGACGACCACGATATGAGCGAGGGCCCGTGTAGACGCAGAGCTCAAGTCAAGCGTCGCGTGTCCGGGCAGCCGCCCAATCGGCGTCCATCAGAGGCGACCGGTCGGAGAGCGAGGCCGTCAACATAAGACCCAGAGCCGTGGTGCCGCGGATATACCAAGAATCCGCTTCACCGTGTTCCATGAGTGTCGCGAGGGCGTGCATGTGGAGACACACCTGCTGAACGGTGTACTGCAGGTCAGGCCGAGTGAGTGTCAAGTACAGGAGAGCGCCGACGATGGAGCGGTAAAACGCTGCATCTGACGCGGGGGAGCCGTCGAGCGCAGAGACCTTGGCCTTCGTGTCGATAAACGTGGGGACAGGCTTGCAGTTAAGCATGCCTGCCCGCTCAAGAAGGTCCTGCGCATACTGCACCCGTCGGTGCGTCGTACCACCTCAATGCCGAGGAAGTAGTGCAACGGGCCGAGGTCCTTAATGGCGAACTCAGCGCTGAGGCGAGCAGTATGTTGGCAAAGGAGCTCGGGCGAGGAAGCCGCCAGGATGATGTCGTCGACGTAGAGGAGCAGGTAAGCGGTTGCCGGAGCCTGGTGGAAGACAAACAACGAGGCATCGGAGCGAGTAGCTCGGAACCCAAGCTGCTGCAGGAAGCCGGCGATCCGCTGGTACCAGGCGCGGGGGGCCTGCTTCAACCCATACAAGGAGCGGGAAAAGCAGGCACACGTGATCAAGCTGAGCCGCGTCGATGAAGCCGGTTGGCTGTTGACAGAACACCTGCTCCGAAAGATGGCCATGCAAGAATGCGTTCGACACATCCATCGGATGCACCGGCCATGCGCGAGAGACCGCGAGCTGAAGGACCGCGCGAATCGTGCCCGGTTTGACAACCGGGGCGAACGTGTGGTGAAGTCGACTCCGGCGCGTTGCCGAAATCCGTGGACCACCCACCGAGCCTTATAGCGCTCGAGAGACCCGTCAGGACGAGTCTTATGCCGGAATACCACTTGCCAGAGATGACGTTGGCATGGGGTGGCCGCAGGACGAGCTGCCAAGTGCGGTTGCGCACTAGCGTGTCGAACTCCTCCTGCATCGCCGCGAGCCAATGCGGGTCGCGAAGGGCGGCTCGAACGGTCGACGAGAGTGGTGACGGCGCAGACGTCAAGGCAGCGAGAAGGTACTCGTCCGCAGAGTAACGGTTGCTGGGCCGGTGAATACCGGCGCGAGCACGCGTGACCATGCGGGTGTCCGGGGCGGCCGGCGGGGCCGGTGACGACGCCGACGAAGAGGCCGTCGAGGAGCCCAGGTCGGGCGCTGGAGAAGCGCTCGCTGCCCGGGCTACGGACTCAACGGGAGTCGGTGGCACCGTGGCCGACGGCGAGAAGCAGCCGGGCCGGCGGAAGCCGACGAGGAGCCCGGTCAGCGCAGGAGATGCGCCACGACCGGCTGCGGACTCAACGGGATTCGGGGCGTCGGGGCCGCCGGCGAAGTCCGGTCCGTCGCCGCGACCAGAGCGCTGCCCAGCGCAGCCGGGCGCCAAGCCGTGAAGGTCCGCTACACGCAGGGGCCCGGCCGGAGGGGCCCAAGTCGAGGGAGCGGCTCGAGAGGCGCCAGGAGGCGCGGTGATGATGACGAGTCACCGGCGGCGTACCGTGAAAAGGAAAAGACCTCTCGTCAAAGTAAACGTGCCGTGAAGTGAAGACTCGGTGGGAAACCGGATCATAGCAGCGATAGCCTTTGGTGTTTGGTGGGTATCCGAGAAAAATGCATGCCACGGAGCGAGGTGCAAGTTTGTGAGGAGTGGTGGAGGCGATGCTAGGATAACAAAGACACCCAAAAACACGAAGATCATCATATGAGGGCGGGCTACCGAAGAGGAGATGATGAGGTGAAAAGTTTCCACGAGCACGAGTTGGACGGACATTGATGAGGAGAGAGGTAGTGGAGAGAGCATCCGGCCAAAACCGGGGCGGGACATTGGTGTGGAAAAGAAGGGTACGCACACAGTCATTGAGGGTGCGAAGGATCCGTTCGGCGCGACCATTTTGTTGCGAGGTATATGGGCAAGTGAGACGAAGAATCGTGCCGTGTGTGGCGAGGAGGGTGCGAACCCCAACATTGTCGAACTCCTTAGCGTTGTGAGTCTGCAAGGCATGGATGGGACGCTGAAACTGCGTAGCGACATAGGAGTAAAAAGTGGTAAGAACGGAGAGTGCATCGGATTTTCTCCGCAACGGGAAGGTCCACACATAGTGCGAAAAATCATCAAGTATGACAAGATAGTATAAAAAACCCGTATTACTGGCAACATGAGATGTCCACAAATCACTATGAATCAACTCAAATGGATACGACGCCACCGATGAGGATGTGCTAAACGGAAGACGGACGTGCTTGCCAAGACGACAAGCATGACAAGTATGATCATCGGTTTTATTACATGTGAATGAAAAAGTCCTAAGAATATGACGAAGGGTGGCTGGATTCGGATGTCCCAGCCGAGCATGCCAAAGGTCCACCGTGGCGGAGAGAGCGACCGGAGCGGATGTGGAAGTGGCGGTGGAGTTCACCAGGTAGAGGCCATCCGGGCTGTCACATCGGTGGAGCACCATCCGGGTACGGGCGTCCTTAACAGAAAAACCCAGTTCGTCAAATTCAACAGTTATAGGATTTTAACGTGTAAGAGAATGAACAGAACAAAGATTAGTGACTAACTCAGGTGAAACTAAGACATTAGACATATGAATAGGTGTAGAGTTAGACGGAAAAGAAGTATGACCGACATGAGTAATAGGAAGGGAAGACCCGTCCCCAACAGTAATACGACATGCGGTGGATACTAGAGATACGGAGTTGAGGTTACCGGGGTTGGAAGTCATGTGGGTGGTAGCCTTGGAGTCCATATACCAGTCGCCGCCTCCGGTGCATGTGTTGGGTGTAGGGGCGGAGTGGAGTGCCGCAAGAAGGGCCGGGTCCCATGGGGCCGGCGGGAGTCGCTGTGCAGGGCCGAGGGCGGCGAGCCACCCGGCAGCAGCGCGTCGGAGGAGCATGACAGGGTAGCCGCCAGGCGGCAAGGAGCGCTGATGCGCACCGGGCGGGGCCGAGGATCCCAGCCGGACGGGGCCCGCGCACCGGCATCGTGTCTGCGTGGACCACCCCATCCAAGGTTGGTCGTGGCGGCCTAGGGGTTGGGGCAGCAGCTTCCGCTTGGTGGGCGGGCGCCCCCATGCCGTCTGTTCTTCTTGCTTCTTGCCATGGCGCCCGCGCCGACGATCGGGGCGGGGGCGGCGGCGGTAGACGGCGCCGGGCGCTGGAAGTAGGACGCCAAGGGCGGCCGAGGCACATGCCATGGCGGCTTGTGTGGGAGGCGCGCGGAGGTGCCCGCCGCAAGAGCCGTGTGCATGACCCGGACTTCACCATCTTCATCCTCCTCTCCTCCAACCGAAGATAAGCCACGACCCGAGGAAAAGGTCGGGTCCGGAGGAACATGAGGTTGGAGGCGCGCTGCCGAACTCCTCGTTCAGCCGGCGGTGATTGTCGAGAAGGAGGTCATCGGAGACCCGCTCCCGAGGTCGCGAGTTCGTCAATGAAGTTTCTTGAGGCGCATGCAATAGTCGCCAATGGAAGAGTCAAGTGATGGCACCCAAAAATTCTCTTGAAGAAAGACGCGCGCCGGGAGGCGTTGTCGAGGAAGAGCTCGTTCAACCGCCCACACCATCTGCGCGTCGTCAGTGTCGCAAACAATGATGTGGAAGATGTCCTTGGAGATGGTTTGGTACAGCCAGCGAGTGATGGTGGCGTCGATGATCAGCCAGTTGTCGTCCGCGCACATGAGACCGGAGTCAACGGAGCCATCAACGTGATCGATGAGGTGGTACTCGCGGAAGACGAGGGAGAAGTAGGTTTTCCAGGCGTAATATGTGGAGGTGGCGTAGTCGAGCACGACGGGGACGCGGGCGAAGATGTCCAGATCGCGGACGACCTCGACGGGAGGAGGGGCCGGACCCTCGAAGGGGTTGGAGGGGAGGGAGGCGGCCGAGTGGGGAGAGGCCATGGGAGGCGCGACAACCGAGGGGAGGGGTGGCGGCGCGGGTGTGGCGGCTCGGGAGGGAGGCGGCGCAGGGAGAGGGAGGCGGCTCGGGAGGGAGGGAGGTGGATCAGGAGGGAGGGAGGCGTGCACGGCGGCGGGAGAGGATGCGGCGGCGGCGCAGATGGATAGCGGCGGCGGCGGCGGCGAGGAGCTGCGGCGGCGGCGGCTAGGAGCGGAAGCTAGGGTTGGATCGGAAAAAAAAAACTGATACCATGTGGAAGGCAATGCAACTCTCGATATATTGATCGGGTGCACGATGCACGTATATATAGGTACAAGAACATTCCTCAGCCTCATCTATACAAGGAAACTAGAGGCGGGGTCGGTAGGAAATTATTCTAACAGATACATGCACATATATGTTCAACACTTAGCAAGGACATGAGCTAAAATATTAAATTGCCGAGGAATATATTTGGAGACCACAGAAGAAAAGCACGAAGTTGCCAGTATTTATTTAGGAATAGAGGATTGTAATTGTAAGAGAAAAAACCTGGAAATTCGTTATGGGTCATACTACTATATGATCATATTATCTAAGTCGTTGGTCCACATAGGGATCGGCGCACACCGTTGTATATGCTTGAGTATTCCGGTGGGAAACAACATTATCGAACAGTGCCACTGCGCCTTGCCAGGTAGCCATTATTGCTGGAGCCGACCATGGTCTTCTACGGTCCCGACGTTTGCTCATCTTCTTGGACCGGGTTCTTGTTTCCTGGATGTGTGTGGTGGAGGAAAAAATTACTGTTCTGACCTATTTGGCTAAAGAAATTCTGATTTGACCTTATTTTGAAAAAAAATCGTTTCTGACCTTTTCAGGTGACGCCAACATACCTGGCGTCACTGGTTATGGGCGACGCCACGGACCTCAGGCGTCGGCCCCGCCCAAGACCGCCTTTGCCAAGACGTTGACTCTTGACGTGGCAAAGGGGCCGACACTAAGGACCTCAGGCGTCTGGCCCTGGTAACTGGATAACCCACGGGAGAGTGTGTGGGACCCACCCCACACACTTTCCCCAATCCACAACCCGAGCTTGAAGAACACTTTGAGCTCCCACACTCTCTCCCACCACTCAAACTCCCCCTCAAATCCTCTCCAAAAGGTGCATCCCTTAGGTGGATCTTTCCATCACTTTGTTGCTCTTGGTAATCTCCCCCAAATCATCCAATTATTTTTTGTTAAATCTTGTTATTTTGGTTGCATTTTATACATGTTGGTGGAACCCTAGTTCATGTTTTCTCCCTTATGTTAGTGTGAATGGCTTGGTTAACTTTGATAATATAGTGATATGCATGGTGTGTAGTAGGAATATATGCTTGTTGAGTAGAAAGATTGGGGGTTAGTTAGTGATTAGGGTTAACTTTGCTTAGTGTGTGTTAATTAGTGATACTTTTGTGGACATCACCAATAATTTAGTGTTGATATGATTTGGATATAATGAGATGTTTTTGGATAAACACCAATTCTCATTGATGCCTTAAATGCATTCATGTTGTTTTTAGATGGAGAGACTTGTTAATGTTCATTACATGGACAAGGAGGCATTCTTGAGTAACAATGCTGACACGGGTGAGGAACCATTGGTATTTGATACAAACCCTAGCTATGAGGATGTTGTTGCAAAAGTGAGACAAGCCTTAAAGTGGATGGACACCAATGTTGATGTTAAGTTAATTGGAAGGTATGATGTTGGAGTTGGAGCCAAATCTCGCTTGAAAAGTATGCCTATCACCTCGGATTTGCATTGGGATGTATACAAGGAAAAAGTTTCCCAATCGGAAGACAAGTCACTTGAATTGTTTGCCACCAAGGTTGAATCTCCTCGGTTTACACTTGATTTGAACCGGCATGTCTCTTCCCTAATGGATGACACGAGCGAGATGACAATGGTGCAACTTGTTGAGCATAGGGTTGTGGTTGATGCCCCCAATGCTTATCGCCTACCACGTCTCCGTGTACCATCTATTGAACCAAATGAGGTTGAGTTGTATGCCCCCAATGCTTCTAGCCAACCACCGACTAGCCAAGCAAATGAAGTTGAGGTGATTGCTAGTGATGAAGTAATTCAAGATGATGAAGATGCTTATGATGACGACGAAGAGCAAGAGGAAGGGTTTCATGGTAATGATGTTGGTGACTTGGATGCGTACATAGCGCAAAAGGACATGGATCGTGAGTTGCCTTTTAGGCGTCAATATGCCTATGACTCGGATGACGAGGGTCCAATTGAACAGTTGGACGAGGATGGATTCACAAAGGAGGAAAACCAAATCCACTTTGAGTTGACGGGCTTAGAAAAAAGAACTCACTTGTTTAAAGATCTTAGCCTTGCCCATAAAGCTGTTGTTGATGGTGGAATGAGAATGACGGCGATTGAGCCAACACCATGCCCGGATCTAGGAGAACCAAGGGAGGAGAAGGAGGACGAGAATGCTTATTTGAAGAAAGGAGTGAAGTTTCTGAGCTTGCCTATGTTGAAGTTTTGGTTGTCTGACTATGCCATTCGGAACCATAGGCCATTTTATGTTGAGCACTCCGACATGAAGTTGCGTTACACCGTGAAGTGTGAGCAAGAAGGATGCCCATGGAAGGTTCGTGCAAGAAAGCTTAAAGAAACCGAAGAATGGGTGTTAAGAAGTTGTGTTGCCACTCATAGGTGCAAACCGCCATCTAAACGACTTCGAACGACACATCGTCAACTCACATCTGAGTATCTCGGATACAAATGGATGAAAGACATAGGCTTTGATCCCACTGTGAAAGTGAGGTTTCTCATGCGGACGGTGAAAAAAAAATTTGGTTATGAAGTCAAGTATGGGAAGGCATGGAAGGCAAAGGCAAATGCTATTAGGTGTTGTATGGTGGTTATGAAGAAGCATACAACCAGCTCCCAAGGTTGTTGGCCGCGATTGCACATAAGAACCCGGGCATGTTTCATGTGGTCGAGGATCACGAGGGAGTGTTCCACCGTGCCTTCTGGAGTTATGGACAATGTGTGGAGGCGTTTCAGCATTGTCGTCCGGTCTTGTCTATAGATGGCATGTTCTTGACCGGTAGATACAAGGGCACACTAATGGTAGCAATGTCGCACTCATCAAACGACAACGTGTTGCCGTGTGCATTTGCTTTGGTGCCTTCCGAGCACCAAGACAACTGGGAGTGGTTCATGGGTCATGTTAGGCATAACGTGATTGGGGCTAGGGAGGTATGCATCATATCGGACCGGCACCATGGCATACTCAAGGCAATGGACATTGTTATTCCATGATTTCCAAAGCTTCACCACAGATGGTGCATGAGGCATTTCATGGCCAACTTTTACCGGGCATGTAAGAGCAAGGAGCTCAGCAAAGACCTTACCCATGTATGTGTGGCCTTCACGACCCAAGCTTTCGATGCTCGGTACAACAAACTCTTTGCAGCGGTGAACGAAGGGGGAAAAGAGTTCTTAACTAGGAATTTAAGAGAGAAGCACAAGTGGGCATGCGCTCATGACGATGGTGGTAGGCGATATGGCGACATGACGAGCAATCTGGTAGTATGTTTCAACAGTGTGCTGGAGGGTGCTCGTGCATTGCGGTGGATCGCAATAGTGGAGTACACCTTCTTCAAGCTTAATGAGTACTTTCGAGGCATTCAAGAGACCGCAAAATGGATAGGTGAAAAAAGGATTATCCGGAGAAGGTTGATGAATGGTTGCGATTACAAGCAAGCAAGTCTTCACGGCAACAAGTTATCATATTCGACAGAATTGAAATGATCTATCAAATTGATGAGCCAGGTGGCACAACATGAGACGGTTTTCAATATGGTGGTGCTGCATTTGAGGTGCGTCTGAAGACTCGGTGGTGCCAGTGCAAGAGGCCTAGTAAGTATCATTGGCCATGCTCGCATTTATCCTTTGATAACGGCGGCGAAGGCGAGAAACATATCTGTTTGTGATGGAAAAACCGTGCGGATGCAAGAGTTCCATGTGGAAGCTACTAGGTTGACATGGGCGGCAAGATTTCACCCTTTCTTGGACCAATCACAGTGGCCTGAGTACCATGGCCCTTATATTAGGCCAGACCCTCTTCTGAAGGTGGAGACCAAGGGTAGAAGGAGAACTAAGAGGTTCAGGGGTGATATGGATGACCTGGCTGGATACACTAGCATGAAACAATTTGGTAGCGGTCATTTTATGGAGGCTCCTGACACTATCAACTGTGGGGTGTGCGGTGAAGGGGGACACAATAAGCGGACATGCAAGAATAGGAAAACCAAAAAAAGAAAAACAAGTCGTGGAGGTGGCACCGATGGTGAACGAGGTGGAAGAGGTGACGGTGGTGGTGGTCGAGGAAGCACAAGTGTCAGAGGTGGTAGTGGTGGTCGTAGAGGGAGCACAAGTGCTAGAGGTGCTAGTGTTCGTAGAGGGAGGACAAGTGCTAGAGGTGGTGGTCGAGCAGGCACAAGTGCTAGAGGTGGTGGTCGAGCAAGCACAAGTGCTAGAGGTGGTGGTCGAGCTAGCACAAGTGCTAGAGGTGGTGGTGGTCGGAGAGGAAGCACAAGTGCTAGAGGTGGTGGTGGTCGTAGAGGAATGGTTGATAATGGATCGGCCTTCGGTTATTTGCTTAATCTAGATGGTTGATCTAATAATAATGGTATATTATTTGTTCATACAATTCCTAGCATTTATTGATTTACTGTATTTACACATGTACTCTCTTTGTGTCTTGTGCTAACAATTGTTCTTTTTGTAGGCATGGCTTCATCCGGTTCCAGGACGAGGCCGGCGTGCGCGGACCAAGAGGACATGCCGAAGACGTGGATGGAGGCCAGGTTGGACAAGGAGAAGGAGAAGGATGTGCCCACACCACCATGTTGGTGTGGTGATGTTTGTAGTGAAGGTGTCCATGGACCGCAAGAAGTCATGGACGAAGGTAGAAGGTTTTTCGTGTGTCCCAACTATGCACATGATCGTCGAAGGCCAACTAATGCATATGACATACCACCGGTATGTTAGGTGTACATACAAAAAACCTCATCAAGTTTGAACTCATATTACTAACAATAACATGATTTTTATGTAGTCGCCTCCTCCACTTTGCAAGTACTTCACTTGGATAGATCATGAGGTACCAAAAGATGTCTAAGAGGACCAACATCGAGATTACTTACGGAGGCAACGCCTGTTTGAGGAGTCCTTTGCATGGGGATTGGAGCATGAGCGTCGTGAGAAGGAGAAGAACGAGCGCAAGAAGCGTGAGCAAGAGAGGGCACGCAAAGAGAAGGAGGCTAATCAAGAAGAGAGGGCAAGAAAACTTGCAAGGGCTCGCGATGCACGAGAGGAGGACGAGGCACGTGACAAGAAGGGAAAGTGGCCCCGTACTACTCAGTAGAGAAATGGAAAGGAACCGGCGTCGATGATAGGACTGTCGAGACTTTGTTTAATGTATGAACTTGTCATTCGAGACCTTGTGTGGTCATGAACTACTTATGTCATTCAAGACATCGTGTGTGAACTTGTTATTCGAGGCCTTGTGTGGTCATGAACTACTTATGTGCAACCTATTTGAAATTATATGCAAACTATGCTTTGTTCATATTTTTTTTTGATTTCCAATGTTTAAAAGTATGTGCAACAAGTTGCCTGGCGTCTGGATCCCTATCCAGAGAGCATTTTAGTAGTTTGCTAATGTGCACACCCAGACGCCAAGGTCCCTGGCGTCTGGGTCCCTATCCAGAGAGCAACTTTCGAGTGGATAAGATTCTTTGGGCCCACCTATAGCCCTCTCATCCATTCATCTCCACCTCTACCCCCTCTCATTATATTCATCTCCACTCACTCTCACCTCTAGCCCTGCCAACGCACTCCTCTCCAAAGACCCTAACCCCCTCAAATCTCTCACGAATCATCCGGTTTCACCGTTGTATCTTCAGGATTTGCAAACAAGAAGGTAAATCGACTCCACCCCCATTTTTTGGTTGGTTTAATGTATCATATTTTTGTGTAAACCCTAGTTTGTTTTCCTCGTGGTTTAATGTATCATAGGTTAGGTACTAAGAGATTTGTGTCTTGTAGATGGGTACTCAGTGGGTGCTTAGACCTGTTGTTCATGTCCAAGGCTTGTCTCCATGTGTTGTGCAAGTTAGTGAAGTGGACCTCACTTTCGATTGGTTGAAGACTAAATTCATGTTGAAGCAAGGGTTGAAGGAAGAGGATATTGTGTATTACGTCAGCAGGAAGCAGTCAGATGGCCCCGCGGAAAGAAAATTGGTTGACATAACTGATGATGGCAAGATTCAAGAAATGCTGCAAGAATGGGAATGGAAAAGGGTTGTTGACTTGCATTGCTACAGGAAACCAAGTTATATGTGATGTTCATGTCATTTCAACTATCATGGACCATCGTGGTCATGAACTACTTATGTCATTCGAGACATTGTATGTGATGAACTTCTCATTCGAGACTATTTGTGTAATTTGAGATTATGTGATAACTATGTTTTTTATTTGCTATTATGTGAAGACTAATGTTTGTCATTCGATATTATGGGTGTTTGCTAGAACAAAATATCTATTTCATTCGATACTATGTTGTGACAAAATATGAACAAATTGGAAAAAGTACTACACCAGGGCCAGACGCCACGGACCCTGGCGTCTGGCTGCCCTGTTTCTGCTGTCCAGGACTCTGCTTTTGTTTCTAGTCGACCACCAGACGCCAGAGACCGTGGCGTCTGGTACCCTGACTTGAAACCAGACGCCAAGGACCATGGCGTCTGGGGCCCTGTACATTATTTTGGACTTGCTGTTTGACACACAAGAAGATAGCACATATATAATAATATGACAGGTTCATAGAACACAGAAGATAGCACATTTCATAGAACTTGCATACAAACGACAACAAGTCCACAGATTTTTCATCACGACAAATTCATGCATACATAACACACCAAGTGCATACATAAGACACCAAATTCAAGACAACCTATAAAGGTTTTACCATGACACCAAGTTCATGCATACAAACGCCACCTAGTTCATGCACTTCCAAACAAGAAGCTCACTTCCTCCTTCCTCTCTTCATGATAGTTGCAAGTGTAGGCTCCTCTTCGCTAGCCTCCTCCTCCTCTTCGTTGTATGCCTCCTCCTTCGCCTCAATGTTGGCCTTATATCTTTGCATTCCTGTTGGGATAAGCTGATGAGGATACTCCGGACCATGGAATTGTGTGTTCCATGTCTTCTTTCTACCTTTCTTGCTTAGTGTCTTAGCTATGGATTTGCCTTTCCTAGAGCGAGCATTGCCTTGTGTCGGTTGTGATGGTTGTGGAGCATTAACATCATACTCATGATCCTCTTGATGTGTTGCATCATACTCATGCTCCTCATGATGTGTTGGCTCCTCATGATGTGTTGGCTCCTCTTGATGTGTTGGCTCCTCTTGATGTGTTGGCTCCTCTTGATGTGCTGGCTAATATTCATGGACCTCCTCCTCCATGTCCTTATCGTTCTGAAGATAACGCCGTCTATTAGCTCTGGCGGCGCGGCTACCAGGTGCATACACATCACTGGACTGAGCACCATGGCAAGAAAGCATTGCTGCCATCTTATGGAACCGCTTCTTGAACTTCGGCAACAACACAAAATATGCTATGATATGAGATGCAAATAAATAATCCGCGAAAAGAAACTTTTATAATATATTGGTCACACCTCCATCATGCTCCTAAGAGTCCTCTCAGATAATCCACCACCAGGTGGATGACTCAGTGCAACATTGGCATCGTTGACGCACAGAAGCAACTCTCTGCCCTGCAATTCATGAACACACAAAATTTATGTATTTGAAAGAAGACAACATGATGCAAGTATGTTAAAATAGGTCAAACAGACTACCATTTCGTCATGCATTGGTGCATAGTCAACGTGAGCCCCTCTGGTGTCTCTCACAGCCGTGTTGAAGGTATGATAACCTTCTGCAGTCTCCGAGTCTTCAGACACCAACTCCGACCACTCCTCATGAGTCCAACCAGGCTTTAGCTTTAACCGGTAACGATCCGCATACCGCACTTGATACTTCGATATGTCAATCGATTGTGAGGTCTATTCTCTGATTGCACTAACGTGTCTCTTTGATTCCAAATTTCTATCCACGCACGGTGCTTGTTTGCCCAATCCGATATATCCTGATTGTTCCTTCGATCGAACCTACAAATGATGCACGGGACAAAGCATTAGCAAACATAGACTTATTCAATGCTCTACTACATACTTAAGGACATGCTTGCTCACCGATGCAGAGATAGCATTTCCTCATTGCTCTCCTCAATTGGAATACCTTGTCTTCTTCCAAATTGTCTTGCCACACGGTCTACAAAGTGCCACTCAACTGCGAAGAAGCATATCATTGGGCACCTCGCCCGCCAAAGATGGCTATCACGAGTGCACATCTCATTAAGATCAAAGCCACGATCTTCCACATAAGGCAACCAATGTACCTGCAAAACAAAGAGATACATTGTTAGATACAAGTTTCATTCTTGACTAAATTTGGTCTCATCGAACTTCTCAATACCGCCAGCATCAAGGTGTCCAGCTTCGTTCATATAGCACTTGTATCGCACATGTGAGCTTCACTGTACACTGTCACTTGTTCCCAATAGTAAGCAAGCGTAGGGCGCCGATATGGATCATCATCATGCACCCCGTCATGATTACCCCGTGGGTTTGGCATGTTGGGGTTCTTGAAATCGGGCCGTCCAACCGGGATCCGCTCCCACATCCACACGGATAGGCTCCAAACAAACCCAGCCAATGAGGATGTATCTCCCTTCCTGCGACACGCCAAGTCAAGCTGCAATCAAACAAACATGTTAGATATGGAGGCGCATGACAAATGCAAGATAAATGGTTGCAAATATCTCTTACCTGACGATACAAATATGCTAGTGCGGCCGAACCCAGCTATCTTGGGTATCCCGATTATTGAGTAGCTCCAGAACATCCAGAGGGCTGAGTTCCCGGTTGCATCTGAGAAGACTACCTTGGTTAGTACATACCAAAGATAGGCCCGCGCGTACTGCTGCACAACCACGTCATTGGCACCATGAGGGCACGGATTGGTGTTTCCTCTGACCAGTTTTAGCCAAGAATGCCTCACTCTCGCGGTATCGGCCTTGCCTTCCTGAGGGTCATCGGGCTGAACACCAATTAAATTGCCAGTCCGTTCTCGCCAATTACCGACGCTGACACGACCGGTAACAGCTTATCTGTTGATAGGAAGGCCGCTTATCATAGCCATGTCCTGTAGGGTCATCGTCATCTCCCCACATGGAAGGTGGAACGAGTGAGTCTCCGGCCTCCAACGATCCACAAGTGCGGTCAGCGCCGCGTGGTTCACCGGCGGAACGCGTCGCTTAAACTGCAACACGAATGGGAGAAGACCCAATCTCCGAATGTAAGGCTCGTGCATCATGGTCGTAAGTAAAGTCATCGTGAATGACCCTCATGCGCATAGCAACTACAAGCTGCAAATAAAGTGATGTTTTAATCAATACAAGAACACAAATGAGAAACAACGGAAATTGATAAGTCTTGCTTCTTACATGTCCCTTCTCAATGGCACGAGCACAATGCTCCTTATCCCACTCATCGATTAATCCGTCATACAAAGGTCCATCATCATCCGCCATCCTACAAAAAAATCACAAACATATATGAATACATGAATAATATCAAACAATACTATTTCCTTCTTCAAGTTATGCCATATGAACACACCATTCTTCTCACACATAACCACATCATTTCTTTCGTCTATATATGCACACATATAATCTAGAGTACCAAATTTCACCATCAAATAAATTTCATAATCATCATCCGCCATTCTATTGAAAAAATCATGTCACACACAATCATCAAATTTCATCATCTCTTTTGCAAATATAATTATGCCATCTATATATTCAACTATATTGTCATACCACTTCACACATATAATATTTTTTCTAAATATATTTGCTTGCCAAAGTAGTCTTCTCAGATTCAAACAAATATTATGCCATCTATATATTCAACATATAGCTAATTTACTAGCACATGCATACATCATCTATAATTCAAAAAATGGACAACTACAAACATCTACCAACTACACTACCTACCAAATCATCTATCAACTACAAATTATTTCCTAAAACAAAAAAAATCATCTACTAATCTAACATCACCTAATGTTAAATAATGCATCCAACAAGAGAGGGAAAAACCAAAACAAATTGGAGGGAATGGGGAGAATACCTCAAAGAAGCTTGGGGAAGGGGGGGGGGGTCAGATCCACAAATTTGGGTGAAGGATGGAGTAGATCAAGGGGGGGTTTGGTGTGAGGGAGAAGAGGGGCGAAGGAGAGAAACCCTCTGTTCGTGCGCCGCCAGGGAGAAGAACAGATGGGTGGGTGGGCTCGCCCATGGGGTTATCCATTACTAGGGCGGACATCGTGGTCCTTGGCGTCGCCCCTTTGCCACGCCAAGCAGATCAACGGCAAAGGGCGGTGCGGGCGAGGGCCGACGCCAGTGGTCCGTGGCGTCGCTTCATAACCAGACGTCAGGGATGTTGGCATCACCTGAAAAGGTCAGAAACGAATTTTTTTTTAAAACGAGGTCAAATCGGGATTTCCTTAGTCAAATAGGTCAGAACAGTAATTTTGTCCTGTGGTGGACATGACTCGTATGCCGTAAGCCATCCAATCCAATTTATTACATCGTCCTTCTCACACACCGCCTAGCAGCCATTTACCCCTCCTCCACGCACTGTTTCCAATTCACCGAACTACAGCAATGGCGACATCTTGTTCTTCGTCTCCCATAGCAATCAACACGGATATGCTCCCATATCCGCGCTGCGGTCGTCAAGTCTTGGCGACATATCCACCGGTGGCAAAAAGGCCAGCCTACAAGTGCATCTTGTGGAGGGTAAGATCTTGAACCAGATCTCTCCTTTTCCGTTGGTACAACTGATGTAGTCTCAATTCGTTTACTACTTGTTTTTCTTCTCGTGATTGTAATCTGGTCAATGCCCCTTCTTCGAATGATAGGACACATGTCCCGCTATACTGGAGCCTGTCGCAGCTCGCCGCAGCTTTGCGCCTCCATCACCCGCTTCATCTGGATCTTAGCTTGACAAGCCGAGAGAGGATCCAGGCTGCCTCATCAATTCTTCTCTTTACAAATCTTGTCACAGATTGCAGCAAAATGCTGGTGCTCGAGTGTCTTCCAATGGAGAACTGTCAAGGATAATGATCCTTGTGGCCTCAACGAATTTTATGGTTTCTGTTTCAGTGATGGGGCTGTGTATCCTGGTCCTATATTTGGTCACCCTCACATGAAGCATCAGGTGGAATAGTTATGTAATCGTGTCCTGATCGTCGGCATTAGTTGCTTAGTTGTACTAATCCATGCAGTAGTGGGCCCCTCTATGTAAGCTTTGCTTTTCTATTAGTATTATTACCAGTCAGTAATCAATGGAGTGTGTTCTGCCCTTTTTTGCATTGCAATTTGAATAAGCACACAATGACACACCTCGCAAAAAAAAAAAAGCACACAATGACACAACAGTATATGTCTGCCTCGCATTAACTACGGCCAGGGAGCACTTTGCCACTCGTTAAACCATCTTTTATGCAGTTTGCAGTGCCCTGCACGCATACCTTCACACTTCAGCCATCCATCACCTTCCTCGGACGATTCATCCCAACCGGCGGGTACCCTACTACGCACCTCGCTTCTCTCCTTCATATCCGAGGCCGGCGAGGCACCCTCGGCCGAGAAGATCAGCAACCTGCACGTGCATCAGCCATAAGACGAAACACCGTCAGAGTTAACTAACCGTTGTCACAACCGCCGTGAAATTGAAGACGACACTGCTCCAACTATTTGATTGAAGACGACAGACAGTAGTTTGTTCTCCAGGAGACAGAGCAAGAATATATTGGAGGGTCAAATTATATTGGAGGGTCAAATTATCTTAAAGTTTAACCGAGTTTGTGCAAAAATATATCAATGCTTGTGAAACCAAATAGGTATATGATAAAAATATAGTTTATCATGAATCTAATGCTACTAATTTAATGACATAAATATTGGTCTATTATTATATAAATACGGTCAAATATAAAAAAATTGACTTTGTACACTCTTTTTAAGGAGGGAGGGAGTACGAGCCATATCGCTGCTTCCGAAAAAAACCTTGAATTTTGAGGTCGTGCTATAGGTACGGTCAATATCACCGTCTTGGCACGGATCTTGAAGCAACACCGAGTCTCCTTGGACCTCACCTCGGCCAATTCGCTGGCAGATCCCCAAACCGATCATTTTTTCTCACCGCAGCAAAGGGTTTGGGCGTGTCAGGATTGGATCGATGGCCGCGGCGACGGCGGCGGCAGAGGAGGTGCTGCAGCACATGGGACCGGTCCCTCGAGTGGAAGAGACCAATAATGCGGCGGCGGCGGAGGAACTCGGGGGAGACGACGAAGAGATCCTGCGATTCATGGACTCGGCGGACGGCTACCTCCTCCTGATGGATTCGCTCTCCTCCGCTCTTCGCCAGGTACAGAAAAAAAGCTGTTAACCTTCAGAGTAGAAAGAAGGTCGCTGAGCAGTAATAGTTTGCTCTGATGATTTTATCCATGTTGTATTGCTACCTAGCATCCGGATCTAGGTTTTTTTGCATCTAGTTCGAAAGTTGCTATGTGAGAGTGCTTTTGTGAGAATTTACTGGAGAACTGCTTGCCTAATGCAGTACTGTACTGTTGCGGTTCAGAAATAAATGTGAATGATGTTCTTTATTTTCTAGGGTTGGCTTGATCTGGCAAGTGCTCGCCACTCGATGGGCGCATCACGTGTTTCAAGTACACTCTTTGATCATAAAGAGCAATCTGCAGCCACTAAGCTGCAAGTAGTTTATCCTGCAGACTTGCCACCATCGGGTAACCACTTGTGTATTATTTTCAGTTGACAATCTTTATCAACAACTAACCCAGAGCTGATATGACAATCATCCTTCCAAACTACTAGAGTGATAGTTCCACGTGCAAGTCATGAGCTGTTCTTTAATCATGTTTCAGAATCAAACCCGCATTTTTCTCTATCAAAGTGGTGTTTGCAAGAAGAATCAAACTCCAGTGATATTGTCAGTGTGCAGGATAGCGCTACACCAAAACTAAGGTACAGAGGATCAGCTGCTACGCCAGGTGCACTATTTCTACTTTTTTTAGTGTTCATATGTGTTAATTAATTTCCCTTGCTCACCTTCAAATCTTTTTTTGTTAGATAGATAGTAGCAATGGATCAGATGCAAGAACTGCAAAGTCTTCTACTGGTGTTGACGTTAACAGTCAGGTAAAGTGAAACATAAATGGCTGTTATCTTTTGAAAATATGGCAGGCAAAGGCAACATATGCAACTCATATAAATTGGACTAGTGTTGTTTTAGCAAAGTGAATGTGCCAAGTCTAGGTAAATATAAGAGAGAAATTTCTGGTGAACGACTGCTTAAAAGCAACATAAATAGAGCACCAGTTATGATGAATCGGTGTAAGTCAATGAAACCAAGTTTTATGTCTTTGAGCGGTTAATTTGGTCAAGCCTCACCCCAATATGCCATAGGCCTGACCTGTTGGCACATCAAAAAATGAAGTCTCAAGGCATGAAAATATTGTAGTATAAAAGCGGTCAGGTCTGAGATGTTTTTTCTGAAGTTAGTCTTGTTGGATATAATTCATTAGGCATGACATTATAGGATCGTAAGCCTAGCATTAGATCACCTAATTGCATAATGCACAGAAGGTGGTTTAGGATCTTACCATGAATGGGAGCAGCCATTGGCGTTGACGATGTGATGCAAGCTTGGCGTACTTGATTGCAGTGGATAGCAGCGTCCCTTCGGGTGCCAGCGGCACTGCCTTGGCACCGGAACAGAGGTCGAAGGAGGTCTTCCCGTCGCACAATGCTCCTATAGATCGCACAATGCTCCTATAGATCAGATTAGGGGTTTTGAGATTGCAGGGGGCAGAGTAGACGCGTGTGAACGAGTCAGATCGTGCGTGGCCGGTTGCTACCTCTCTTTATATATGGTGCCGACAATCAAGGGACCTACACCGCAATTGGTTTGGGTCGTCCCCAACCAGGGCGCGTTAGTTAGGTTCAAAGGGGTACGAACGTTGGTTCGTGACCACCTCCCCTTAATGTTAAGTTACCCTTTAGCCCATTGGGCCTAGATCAACACCAATATTCTCCCCCTTGATCGTTAGGCTCAACTTTTGGCCCATTCTCCATAGGAATAATATAGCAAAGTAAGGTGTTGCAAAAACCAATGAAATGCAATCGAACTGCAATACTTATAGCACACATCCTATTTTGGAATGGAAAACATATTACTCCCTCCGTTCCTAAATATGTCTTTTTAGAGATTTCAAATGGACTACCACATACGAATGTATATAGACATATTTTAGAGTGTAGATTCACTCATTTTTCTCCGTATGTAGTCACTTGTTGAAATCTCTAGAAAGACAAATATTTAGGAACGGAGGGAGTACTTAATAGGGAGTGATTCATATTAGTTGTCCCATAACTCCAGGATCCAAAGACTTCCAGTAAACCCATGCCACCACATAGCAACAACAACAACAACAACAACAAAGCCTTTAGTCCCAAACAAGTTGGGGTAGGCTAGAGGTGAAACCCATAAGATCTCGCGACCAACTCATGGTTCGGGCACATGGATAGCAAGCTTCCACGCACCCCTGTCCATAGCTAGTTGTTTGGTGATACTCCAATCTTTCAGATCTCTCTTTACGGACTCCTCCCATGTCAAATTTGGTCTACCCCGACCTCTCTTGACATCCTCTGCACGCTTTAGCCGTCCGCTATGCTACTGGAGCTTCGGAGGCTCTACCGAATATGCCCAAACCATCTCGCATTTATGTTGAACAAGCTTCTCTTCAATTGGTGCTACCCCAATTCTATCTCATATATCATCATTCCGGACTCGATCCTTCCTCGTGTGGCCACACATCCATCTCAACATACGCATCTCCGCCACACCTAATTGTTGAACATGTCACCTTTTAGTCGGCTAACACTCAGTGTCATACAACATTGCAGGTCGAACCGCCGTCCTGTAGAACTTGCCTTTGAGCTTTTGTGGCACTCTCTTGTCACAGAGAATGCTAGAAGCTTGGCGCCACTTCATCCATCCGGCTTTGATTCGATGGTTCCCATTCTTCATCAATACCCCCATCCTTCTGCAGCATTGACCCCAAATACCGAAAGATGTCCTTGTGAGGCACCACATGCCCATCAAGGCTGACCACCTCCTCCTCGCGCCTAGTAGTAATGAAACCGCACATCATGTACTCGGTTTTAGTTCTACAAAGCCTAAACCCTTTCGATTCCAAGGTTTGTCTCCATAACTCTAACTTTCTATTTACCCTCGTCCGACTATCGTCAACTAGCACCACATCACCCGCAAAGAGCATACACCATGGGACATCTCCTTGTATATCCCTTGTGACCTCATCCATCACCAAGGCAAAAAGATAAGGGCTCAAAGCTGACCCTTGATGCAGTCCTATCTTAATTGGGAAGTCATCAGTGTCGACATCACTTGTTCGAACACTTGTCACAACATTATCGTACATGTCCTTGATGAGGGTAATGTACTTTGCTGGGACTTTGTGTTTTTCCAAGGCCCACCACATGACATTTCGCGGTATCTTATCATAGGCCTTCTCCAAGTCAATGAACACCATATGCAAGTCCTTTGCTCCCTGTATCTCTCCACAAGTTGTCGTACCAAGAAAATGGCTTCCATGGTTGACCTCCCAGGCATGAAACCAAACTGATTTTTGGTCATGCTTGTCATTCTTAATTGCATGGCTCATCAGCTTAATTCCATGGTAATTAGCCCAACTCTGAACATCCCCCTTGTTCTTGAAGATTGGTACTAATATACTCCGTCTCCATTCTTTCGGCATCTTGTTTGCCCGAAAAATGAGGTTGAAAAGCTTGGTTAGCCATACTATCGCTGTGTCCCTGAGGCCTTTCCACACCTCATTGAGGATACAACCAGGGCCCAACGCCTTGCCTCCTTTCATCCTTTTTAAAGCCTCCTTGACCTCAGACTCCTGGATTCGCCGCACAAACTGCATGCTGGTCTCATCGAAGGAGTCATCCAGTTCAATGGTAGAACTCTCATTCTCCCCATTGAATAGCTTGTCGAAGTACTCTCGCCATCTATGCTTAATCTCCTCATCCTTCACCAGGAGTTGGTACCCTCCGTCCTTGATGCATTTGACTTGGCCAACATCCCTCATCTTCCTCTCGCGGATCTTGGCCATCTTATAGATGTCCCTTTCGCCTTCCTTCGTGCCTAGCCGTTGGTAGAGGTCCTCATATGCCTGACCCCTTGCTCGAAAAATACTAGGTTGTAAGCCTTTAGTAAGCAGATCTGCAAGCATATTTGTCGTACTGATATGCTTAACATTAATAGTTTGATCCTGGATTCTATCTTTCACAGCATGATACTTTATGTCAATGTGCTTGGCAGCAACACTTGACTTCTTGTTACTCGCCTAGAAAACTGCGAGTTCATTATCATGGTACAATGTTAGTGGTTTGAAAATGTTGTGTACCACTTTAAGTCCGCCAATGAAATTATTCAGCCATATAGCTTGCCTGGTGGCCTCATAACATGCTATAAATTCCGCCTGCATCGTAGTTCGTAGATGAGGCATTTATCGTTTGCTTGGAGCTTTTCCACGATATGGTTCCTCCAGTGAGTGTAAACATATAATCTGACATGGATTTCTTACTATCCATACACCTGGCAAGATCAGAGTCTGAATAATCAACAACTTCCAGGTTATCAGACTTTCTATATGTAAGCATGAAATTCTTAGTGCCTTGCATGTAATTGCCAAACTTTCTTTGCGGCCTTCCAGTGGTCTGGTCCTGGATTAGATTGGATGGAATCTACCAAGTATCCCGGTTACGGAAGCTAGGTTCGGGCGTGTACATACTTGAGCATACATGATGCTTTCGACAACTTAGCATAAGGATTCAACTTCATCTGATCAGTTTCATTCTGGTTCCTTGGACATTGGAATGTCCCAAACCTATCACCCTTGAATATAGGGGCATGCGAGGAAGAGCACTTACGCATATTGTTTTTCTTTAGCACTCTCTCAAACTATGCCTTTTGGGATAGTCCCAATGTTCCTTTGGAGCTACCTTGATGAATCTCAAGGCCAAGGACATATGAGACTTAACTGAGATCCTTCATATCAAAATTTGAAGACATAAATCTCTTGGTTTCATGCAGCGTATCCTTATCGCTGCAAGCCAGCATAATGTCATCCACATATAGGACTAAGATTGTGAGTCTACCATACCTTTAAATTTACCATATATGCAATCGTTCATTTCATTTTTTTAAACCAAAAGTTCTTATAACCTTATTGAACTTGAAGCACCATTGCCTTGAAGTTTGCTTCAAGCCATATATGGATTTCTTTAAACGACATGCCATATGTTCTTTTTCTTTCACGACAAAACCTTTTGGTTGAGTCATGTAAACATCTTCGTTCAAGTCGCCATTCAAGAATGTCATCTTAACGTCCATTTGATGTAGCTCTAAATCATAATGAGCTACTAGAGCCATGACGATTCTGAAAGAATGCTTTGTCGACACAGGCAAGGTCTCATTATAATTGACCCCTTCCCTTTGTGTGAAACCTTTTACTACAAGTCTCGCTTGAACCTTTTGACGTTCTCTTTGGAATCATATTTGGTTTTGTAAACCCACTTTTAGACCCACTTGCAACCTACCCTTTTGGATCCATCAGGAACTTCTAAGTCTGAAACATCATTGAGCTCATGGAGTTCCATTCGTCTTCCATGGCGAGCAACCATCTGGACGATTTTTCACTTTTAGTGGCTTCCCTATATGAGGTCGGATCTTCTACCTTCCCCATGTCACTTACATCCTCACTCATGTAAGTGACAAAGTCGCTCGGGGTGGTTCCTTTTCTTTCCCATTGTGTGACTTCTCACATGCTCATTAATTTGTACATTTCTTCTTGCACGGGAAGGGCGAGGATTAACGTTGGGTTGAGGACCGTCATTAGATTGAGAATCCTCATTATGCTGAGGATCCACATCAGGTAGGTGTCTCGTGCATATTATCTCCCGCTATTGGGGATCTTATTTCTGTACCAACCCAAGACATGCTTATCGGGCTTTATGTATTAACGATTGGAAAGCGTCGAGGTATTTGTGCAATAGATATAATAGTGGCAGAAACTATCCAAATCTAAAAGTAAATTACAATAATAATAATAATAATAATTCTAAGTAGGTGTTGGTATAAAGTTCTCTTAGATAATCAGGGCTGGAACATACACCCGTTTGTCCACAAGATCAATTGCCCTAACGTCAGTGACTTCATTACCCTCAAAAAACACCGCTTGTCTAGTCTCCACAAACTTGGTGGTATGACCCAGGTAATAAAGACGGTATCCTTTTCCTCTAATGAGGGTACCCAATGAAACATAACTAACTCTCTTTGGGTCCAACTTAATTTGTGGATTGAATACTTTAACTTCAGCAGGGCAGCCCCCCACACATTAGTAATTCAAGCTCGGTTTCTTTCCCACCCACCTCTCATAAGGTGTGCTCGGTGCTGACTTACTTGGAGCAAGATTCAAGATGTGCAGTTGTTTTCAATGCCTCCATCCATAGACTTACTTGGTAAACTTGCATTAATAAGCATGCTCCGCACCATATGCATAAGGGTTGCAGTTGCGATGCTCTCTATTTTGCTGAGGTTCATCAGGCATTGAATATTGGGGGCAATAATTCTATTTTCAACCAAATTTATGCATCAATGTCTATGTCATTTTATAGCATAATTGTGATGTCTCTTGGTAATATCTATAAATGATGTGTTAATAATGTTGAAAAATTGATATTACACTTGAGATTAATGTGATCATCATTGTAATTCCGACCAATGTTGTTTTGCAATTTTGAATCACCCTCCATTAATTCCTTATTCTGCCCATATTGGAATTAATTTTGCATGCAAATTGATCAAACCAACGTAGGGTTAATTTTCGTGCAATTTTATTCAGTTATGTTTTTTCCTCTACTTATGAATATTTTGAAATTATGACAACTTCCGATCCTCGTGGTTTCAAGAACATTGAGCCACTTATTGGAAACAATGTCCAGACATGGAAAGACTCATTGTTGTTGCATTTCGGCTGGCATGTAGTGGATCTCGCTTTGAGGGAAAGTAAACCATGGGAACTAAAAAGGATGCCACTGGGTATGCTGACCTTCGAAAGGTTTATGATGTTAAGTTGAGAAATGAGACTCCTCGAGGACACTCCTTGAGGGAAAATAATTCATAATGAGGAGTCCCATTTCTCAACTTTAATATCACAAGCCTTTTGAAGGTCAACATACCCAGTGACATCCTTTTTATGTTCCCATGGTTTACTTTCCCTCAAAGCGAGGTCCAATTCATGCCAGCCGGAGTGCAATAACAATGAGACTTTCCATGTCTGGAAATTGTTTCCAGTAAGTGGCTCGATGTTCTTGAAACCGCAAGGATCGGAGTTGTCATAATTTCAAAATATTCATAAGTAAAGGAAAAACATAATTGAATAAAATTGCATGAAATTAACCCTGTGTTGCTTCGATCAAGTTGTATGCAAAATTAATTCCAACTATATCATCGTTGGGCAGAAATAAATAAGAAATTAATGGAGGGTAATTCAAAATTGCAAAACAATGTTGGTCAGAGTTACACTGATGATCACATTAATCTCAAGTCTAATATAAATTTTTTCCACATTATTAACACGTCATATTTTGATATTACAACAACAACAAAGCCTTTAGTCCCAAACAAGTTGGGGTAGGCTAGAGGTGAAACCCATAAGATCTCGCAACCAACTCATGGCTCGCACATGGATAGCAAGCTTCCACGCACCCTTCGCCCATAGCTAGCTCTTTGGTGATACTCCAATCCTTCGTGTCTCTCTTAACGGATTCCTCCCATGTTAAATTCGGTCTACCCCGCCTCTCTTGACATTCTCCATGACGCTTTAGCCGTCCGCTATGCACCGGAGCGTCTCGAGGCTCATACCGAATATGCCCAAACCATCTCGCATTTATGTTGGACAAGCTTCTCTTCAATTGGTGCTACCCCAACTCTATCTCAGATATCATCATTCCGGACTCGATCCTTCCTCGTGTGGCCACACATCCATCTCAACATACGATCTCCGCCACACCTAATCGTTGAACATGTCGCCTTTTAGTCGGCCAACACTCGGCCATACGACATTGCGGGTCGAACCGCCGTCTGTAGAACTTGCCTTTTAGCTTTTGTGGCACTCTCTTGTCACAGAGAATGCCGTAAGCTTGGCGCCACTTCATCCATCCGCTTTGATTTGATGGTTCACATCTTCATCAATACCCCATCCCCGCAAAGATTGAATTCCCCAAAATACCGAAAGGTGTCCTTCTGGGGAACCACCTGGCCATCAAGGCTAACCTCCTCCTCACACCTAGTAGTACTGAAACCGCACATCATGTACTCGGTTTTAGTTCTACTAAGCCTAAACCTTTTCGATTCCAAGGTTTGTCTCCATAACTCTAACTTCCTATTTACCCCTGTCCGACTATCGTCAACTAGCACCACATCATCCGCAAAGAGCATACACCATGGGATATCTCCTTGTATATCCCTTGTTACCTCATCCATCACCAATGCAAAAAGATAAGGGCTCAAAGCTGGCCCCTGATGCAGTCCTATCTTAATCGGGAAGTCGTCAGTGTCGACATCACTTGTTCGAACACTTGTCACAACATTATCGTACATGTCCTTGATGAGGGTAATGTACTTTGCTGGGACTTTGTGTTTCTCCAAGGCCCACCACATGACATTCCGTGGTATCTTATCATAGGCCTTCTCCAAGTCAATGAACACCATATGCAAGTCCTTCTTTTGCTCCCTATATCTCTCCATAAGTTGTCGTACCAAGAAAATGGCTTTCATGGTCGACCTCCCAGGCATGAAACCAAACTGACTTTTGGTCACGCTTATCATTCTTCTTAAGCGGTGCTCAATGACTCTCTCCCATAGCTTCATTGTATGGCTCATCAGCTTGATTCCACGTTAATTAGTACAACTCTGAACATCCCCCTTGTTCTTGAAGATTGGTACTAATATACTCCGCCTCCATTCTTCCGGCATCTTGTTTGCCGAAAAATGAGGTTGAAAAGCTTGGTTAGCCATACTATCGCTATGTCCCCAGACCTTTCCACACCTCAATGGGGATACAATCAGGCCCATCGCCTTGCCTCCTTTCATCCTTTTAAAGCCTCCTTGGCCTCGCACTCTGGATTCGCCGCACAAAACGCATGCTGGTCTCCTAAAAGGATCTCATAAAATTGACATAGACATTAATTGCATATTCTTTTTGGTTCCATTCTATTGAGAATACTAAATAATAGTTTACAACATATTTTCTGGCTATTTTCAATTTATGACAGTGCAAAAACATTTTGAGAAAAATCATAATACAAAAAATAAATAAATAGAGAGAAACGCATGGAACATCAATTTAGGACCAATAACCCATCATTGCCCATTATATATTCGGCCCAGTAGGAAAAATCTTAAAAAATAATAATCCTGTGGGGCCAACACAACCCGGGTCTCAGCCCATGGCCATAATTGGTCTGTTAAGACCCAAAAGCCCGCTCGGAGCTGCGCATTAGTTTCAATGACCGATCAAATCGATGACCCGGGTCAATCTGAGGCGGAACAAAACGGCGCCCGATCGAAACCTAGTTTCATTTGCCTTGTCTCCCCAGATTTTCACAGAGTGGCGACGCAGATGCGACCCAAGTTCACCGGTCATGGCGGCGCGGTGGCTGCGCTCTACGGAGCAGCGTGCAACAGACCGAGTCCCGTGCGACGCGCTCCTTTACCGAGCGAGGCTATTGACATCACACACATGGCTCATCAGCGGCGGCATTGGGGAGGCTGGTGATGGCGATTGCTGCCGCAATCTTTGGAGATGACAGCGGCGTGCAAGGTGCAAACGGCTAGGCAGCAGTGTCAGCTGCTTCTTTCCGCGCGTTGCCTCGAGAGAAGGCGATGTCGCTGACGTCGGAGAGCACGACACGACATCAGCTTAATGCGGAAGCATGGTACTCCCTCCATTTACTTATACAAGGCCACTATGGAATATACATTTTGCATTTATACAAGGCCACCAACAGTAATCGAGGCAAAATTAATAATGTTTTCTCATACTAGCAACTTGTTTAATACTTGCATGCATGTAGTCATAATGACACTTAGCTGCATCCTCCACTTAGTTTTCTTGCATGCATGCGGTGTATTACTGATCCCAGTAAATGAAAAGAAAAATTGGGTTGCAAAACATGTATTAAATTTTACCTTGGTACATGTAATTTGAGTTTGTGGCCTTGTATATAAAAATGGAGGGAGTATAATTAATCTAATAGAATAGATAAATCATTAAAATTACCTAATTAGCACTAACCCATAGCTATGTAGGCCTTAACGACATATTAAACTTAAACATTGATCAATTACTTTAACATAGGGCGTTAATCAATAGGCATTAACCATTAGACTTGAACAATAATCATTAATACTTAGTCATGATTATTAACATTAAATACCATCATTAGGGATCTAATCTAGGCATAAGTAGCTGTGATACCATTGTTGGATATAATTCATTAGGTATGCATTATAGGATTGTAAGCCTAGGATCTTACCACCAATGGGGGCAGCCATTGATGTTGACGATGCGATGTCCCGTGCCTGCTTGATGTAGGCATGATGCAGGCTTGGTGTAGTCGATCGCAGCGGATAGTGGCATCCCTCCGTGCGCCAGCGGCATTGCCCTGATTCGGGAGCAGATGTTGGAGGTCTTCCTGTCGCACAATGCTCCCCCAGATCAGATTAGGGGTTTTGGGATGTAGGGGACAGAGTAGACAGACAAACGTGAACAGGTTAGATCGTGCGTGGCCGGCTGTCACCCCTATATATATATGGCCCTGTCCATCAGGGGACCTACACCACGTTGGTTTGGGTCTTCCACGGTTCCACCGATCAGGGCGCGTTAGTTGGGGTCAAATGGTTACGAACGTTGGTTTGTGACCACCTCCCCTTCACGTTAAGTTATCCTTCAGCCCGTTAGGCCTAGATCAATACCAACAAGTCTGGCTTGTGAGAACTCTACCTAAATTTGACATTTGTACTAGTAAACTTAGAATTTGGCACGTATCTGAAACGATGAAAAACAACAGATTCAGTCAGGCGCCAGAAACTGAGCCGCACAACACAGCTACATACTGGGCCATGAATAAGAAAGTTGTTGTGTAATTCCTAAATTCTGAACTTCTATTGATTCTTCTTCTGCTTTGTACCCAAGGTTCAAAAGGCGAGATCAAAAGCATTATCAGTCTTTGGAGCATTGGTGTCTCCAAAACTACGAACGGCCCAAGTTTCCTTTGAAACAGGTTCTGTTTCTAACAAAGAACAAACTATGCTTTAATCTTTATGTTGATCTAACTGATATTTTTGTTTCATGTAGCACTTGAACTAATTGTGGAGTTAGCTAATGCAAGATCAGCCATCCTCTCTAGTTTCTCCCAGATAAAGCGTGAAGCATGATTTCCTACCTGAGTTTGAGGTTCTGTACCCTTGCGCGCCATCTATCCTATTTGGGGTACCAGCAATTATACAATCAGCAGTGGCTGTAGACACTATATGAACTGTTGATGTACGTGTGGGAATGTATATTTTTGTCCATTTGTTTGTTGTACTTTGACTTTCCTTACCAACCATGGGAACAAAGACAGTATTTTTTTTTGTAAGTTGATATTCATTTACCAAGTTAAACTCTGATTATCACAACTGCAAATTTAGGTTTGTATGCTTGAAATAGAAACATAAATACATTTTGGTCTCAGGATTAGTCGGAGGCTTCAACATGTCCTTTGAAACTAAACAAGGTTAATTCTTGGTTGAGGCGCCAACTTGCTACCAGAGTACTCATCGTTTTAGGTCCTATGATTTGCCTTTTAGGTCTACTATTGGAGAGATTTATGTGTTCTCCTCCAGTTCTTTCTTTTATCATCTGAGTACGCACTGTTTTCACACCCAACAGTAGAAAGGCTAGAAGGCAACAACACACATTATTGAGTTGGTGACTTGTTGTGAAAGGGTCAGCACTCGTTTTATCATGAAAGATAGTCTTCCCAGAATGGTCTACACCTTCGGGTTTTTTCTGTTTCACCCTGCTTGAATCTTTGTCAAATACTCCCTCCGTCCCAATAATGTAAGACGTTTTTTGACACTAGCGGACGGAGGGAGTATTTCTCAGCATGCTGTACCGGCCTGTTGAATCTCATGGGCAAATACTGGGTCTGCAGAGATGATGGATTTCCCGCTCGATCCTTAAGTAGGTACATGAAAGAACATCAGATCGTTGGATCTTGAATCCAGGGCTTAGGACTCTGCCTCCCAGATAAAAGTTATGCATATTTTCTTACCTGAAGCAGCAAAGCATATTGGTCGCATGAATTTAGTTTTCACATCACAAAATGGTATTGAGGCAGCTCTAGTTAATATAGCTGTGGGAGTTTGCTGCTGCGATCTAGCTGGAGCGGCCGAGGCGCTAGTTACATTGCTTAAGCGTCCCACAGACTGTTAGTGCTTGGCTTATCAGGGTCCTTTTTTGAGCCTCTATTCCACGTAGCTTCACTTGTATTGCACGCTATTGTTCAGGGAAAAGGGTGTATCTTATTAGTATTCTTCTCTTGCTCATGTTCTTCTGGACACTCTGAAGTTAGTATTTACCGCACATCCATATCTGTATCCCAACTTCATATCCAAGATAAACATTTCAGTCAGGATACTAGAGGTCTGTTATCCGACCGGTGTTCATCATAACAATACTCCCTCCGTCCCATAATATAAGAGCGTTTTTGACACCACCAATGTCAAAAACACACTTATATTATGGGACGGAGGGAGTACTTTTGTAAGATACATCGGGAGTCCCTTAACCGAGAAATTTGAGCTTCTATTGTCATGATTCAAAGCACTTGGGAGCAAAAGGGCATTATTTACATGGCTTTTCACATGAATGTTCGGGCAGACAGATCACAGCTGAGAAGCATGAAAGCCGATAAGGATTGGCCAAGCACATTCACATTCATAATATGTAGACTAGATCCATCTGATAGCTGTCCGGCTTAGTCGAGGCTTTGTTATACATGCACCTCGTGGCTTGTAAATGGCGAATGCACGTCTTTGGAGCAGAAATCCCCAATTGGTTACCCTCACCAGCCAAAAATATGTCGACATGGATTACGCAGGCAACAATATGCTGACCAGATTTTGTCTTCCAGATCAGATTACCTTTGGTTGCAAATGCTGCATTAATAATATACATAGCCGTCGAACGAAGCTGAACACTTAGTAACCCTGCAAGCACAAGTGCAGGATCAGACAACATAGTGAGAACAAATACATTTTTGTTGCGGGGAAAATGAAGGGAACAAAAAACACCGGCCACTAGCTAAGTGTGCAATCGAAGACTAGTCCGAATATGAATGATTAAAGCGCAATACATGCACTCGAAAATGAGCATAAAATGTGCAATATGTGCATGTTTTGATTCAAGGGTACCTTAATATCCTGTTCCTTCCTGTGCGAATCAGGTCTGGGAAGTTCCAGCACACAACTTTAATAAGATCCCACGGTCAATTTGGTGCTATTCTTGGCTTGCATCATCAACCAATTGGTACCTTGATCTCACAGTCTGCATCAATTCAATTGTTTTTGTTATTATGTTCTCTTGGAGAAGCTTTTGGCATAAATTGTGGAGTAAAAATAGCAGAAATAGTTCTTAAGCAGAAGGCAAACTTAGTGATGCAAGAAACCTCAAGAAGTGTGACGTAGTAAAAGTCTTCCATGTGCTGCATAAGAGCTGAGCCATCCCTGATTGAGCGAAGTAGATTTATCTCCGTCTGGAGTAGTTTTTCCACAAGCTGTGTCTCCCCTTTCATCTGGAAAGAGTTTAATATGCCAACTAGTCAAATACAATTTGAGCAACATCAATTTTATTTAGCTATGCATTTTTTTTATTTTCCTAATGTTTCATGCTTAAAATAACATATGACTCTTTATAGGGTATGTTTGGATGGTGACCAAAATCAGCCATGCCAATTTTTCCGTAATAGCCAAAAATTTGGCTCTTGTTTGGATGGTTGCCAATACTTTGGCATACATATGCCCTCCAGCCAACTCTAGTTCACTTTTTTTTTTGCCAACATTGACCAAAAGTATTGGCTAGCCAAATTTTGGATGGTTGCCAATACTTGGGCTCAAGCTAAACGCACCCATACTGCTAAATCCTAGAATCTGAATCTTCTTGTGGCATTTCCTAACCATATCAACTTGTAGTTGGTAATCTGCAAGCAATGTCACTATGGTAAGGAGAAAAAGACACTCACAAATTCACTAACAAGCACGTCAGGGGTGTACTCGCCTATCTCATCACCTTGGTCTTCATCTAAAATTTCTTTTGCCTGTGTCAGAATACAAATGCAGTTCTAAGTTCGTGTGAAAATTTGAAGATATGAAGGATTAAAGCAGGAAATGTTGACAATACTTAACCGAATATACTATTCGAAAAAAAGGTGGATTGAAACTAAAAGGTTATACAAAACAATTTTACCAGTGCATCTGTTAGATCTCCACATTTAAGATAAACTGGTGTTTCCACATGGCAATAGCCCATAAGACGTGGCACTGTTGGAATGATATCTCGGTGATTGACAACTCTCCAGCTATCTTTTACTTTCTGCATATATTTATCCAAATGAAGTTCAAATTCAAAAAACAGGCTGTGATCACAATCTGCACTACCAACTTAATTCATATAATGATACATTTACACATGATTCAATACATGAAAACAGCCCTCCATGATTCGCAGTTGAATTTTATCCTGTTTCTATTTAGTAGATGGTCTATGAATAGAGTTGCAAAATTCAGTTACCGCATTGTAGACATCAGCAAACCTTCTATTTCCAACTCTAGGAGAGCCAAAATTGTACACTGTCACGAATATAACACCATTCCTATACAAGGGGACATGAAGAAAAATATGAGCATCCACCGAATATAAATTTTTGCAAACTGCAGGACAAGAGGTAAATAGCATACATACATATCTTTGGTGTACTATGTTGACACGTTTATAACAGAAGCAAAAATAAGTTGGAAGCCAGGTGTTAGTTGTGCACTGTAAATTCTATTAAACATTACACGTTTAGTAAAACTTAAAAAAAATGAAAGAGCATCCTGACGATGCTCTCTTTCTTTGTTACATGGGCTAAGGTTTTGTAGTTCTAGGATGGGACAGTTAAAACTTCGTCAAAGCATTTTAGCCAAGTATTTGGTATCACTTAACTAAGATTGTCTCGTGTGTTAGATGTTTGACTGAATCTTCTTTCCACGTAAACCTTGGACTGAATGGTACCATATTGTCTATATGAAACAACAAGGTTATGGATCAAAATCAAGTCAAGCTTACTTGGCCATTTGACTTGATGAAAGTTCAAGAGCGAGAAGGGTTGCCAGTGCTCCACCTAAACTATGTCCAGTTACGTAGATGTGCCACGTAGGTATGGTTTCTGCATCTTCTTCATCCCTACAGTGGAGAATAAGATGCTCTATGAATAAGGTTAGCGAGAACTAATTGAAAAAAGGAATTTATATACACCGAAAGCAGAAGCATTTAAGCTTCCAGCCTGGACAATTGTTTCTCGCAATAGTTTCTCTTGCATGATAGCAGCCAACATTTCTATCTGGAGAATAATATGAATATTCACAAAAGGTACAACTTGAGTTTTTCCTGCTGCATCATGTTGGACTAACTGCTACTTTAGTTTACAATACAAGAGATGCTTATTTTGTAATAAAATACTCACATATATCCGATGGCCTGTCTGACAAGAGCCATGATCCTATTCCTAACAGAGTCATATGCGCTTAAGAATCCACTGTGAACCTAAAACATAATATGACATTAAGCTGGTAAGCTTACACTAACAGCAAACAGATAAACAAGTGAATGCAGAGAATATATTACTAACTTGAACTTCTTGTTTGAAGTCACCACCCAGCCTCTCAGGGTTTAGTCTGGAATCAACTTCAAAATATGGTGTGTTAAGTAAACATACAAGAAAGTAAAATACTCCCTCCGTTCTTAAATGTAAGTCTTTTTAGAGATTCCAATAAGAGACTACATACGGAGCAAAATGAGTGGATCTACACTCTAAAATATGTCTATATACATCCGTATGTAGTTTGTATTGAAATCTCTAGAAAGAATTATATTTAGAAACGGAGGGAGTACATTTTAATGGTAGCAATTCTTAAAATGAAAACGCAGAAACTAATGGGAAAAAAGAACTGTGATGTGTCAACTCTTACCCAGCAGGGACAAGCATCAAGTCCGTTACCAAATCCTTCCACCTTGTCTGAGAGGACACACAGAAACCGAAGTAAATAAGATGGTAGATGGAGAAGTTAATTAGTACATATTTCATTCAGAGAATAGAAGTGGGTCCTTCATGTTATTATGGCATACTTGCTCAGTTCCTCGAAAGGCAACAACCAGTCTTCTTCGTGAAGAATCACGCCAAATGGCAACCTGCAGAGGTTTGTTAACATATGCTAAAACACAAAGGCAAGGAGACAGCAAAACCCACTGATAGCACAATATCCAATGTTCCTGACCTGTGTGTCCGTTGAAACATTATCGAGAAAACATATCTTCTCAAAGTCAGATTTTATAAAACTCGAACGCCCCATTGAAGTGGCAAGCATAGCCCATGCCTCCACAGCAGTCTCGGCACTTGCAAACAGTTGACGTGTATCATCTGTTTTCTGTGTATTTATGGACACTTCGGTGGATGCAACAGCAGCACCATCCTCATCAACAGAATCTGCAGCACCTTGTTCTTCTGCGTTTGAATTATCTTTCCGGTTTGCTTCGTCTACTGAATCCTTGCCTTGAGATGAGAAGTTCTTAGAAAGAATCACCAAAGCTCCTAGTACGTTCTCTGTTTGAGACAATACATCCCGAGATACTTCATTAATGTCTGGAAAGGAAGCCTGCACTGCCTCTTTAGCTGGCATTGTGCTATCTTCATTGTCAACACTGACTGTATGTTCAGGAGTTGTTTTGCTGCCATCGCTGGTTGATGTATCTGCTGTCGCCAGTCCAGATTCTAAATATAGCTGTTCAGCCATTTCACGTGATTTCGAACCAAGTGAACTTAACAGGTCAAATCCATCCAATTGCTTAGCCTCTGGAAGAGAATATCCAAAGTTCTTAAGAACATTTTGGTTGAGTGTTTTGGTGAAAGCACTCCAGAAATACTCATCAGGTTCTTTCATATCTGTTGATGTTTTCCTCTCACTATTAAAAACAGCAGCAGTGTCTACAGGTTCACTCTGGGAATCTGAGTTTTCTCCAAAAGCTATCGAATCAATCTTCTGCTGTTGCAGTTCATCTGAACTAATAGAGTTATCCATGGATTCGTCAGGCCTTTCAGAAACCTCAGCTTCACTATCAGAAGACGATTGCTTTAGAAGGTTTGTGTCAGTTAAAGAACTCAGTTGCCCAAATGCAGATTGCACGAACTGGCTTGCATTTACAGTTTCAGATCCAAGGACCGTCCTAAGAGCAGATCCTAGGCTGCTCTTTTCAAGAAAGTCAGACACAAAAGGCGTTCTCCACCATTGTTTATCACACTCAATGTCATCATAACTCTTGTATTTGACCTAGTGTGTTAATAATAAGAATTAAGATAAACCTGAAATCAAGTCTATGGCATTGTTTAAGGACTGAACTATTGATATACAGAAGATAACGTGTAGGCTGTCCGTATACCATCTTACCTGTTTGTGGTAGGAGAACAGCAGCAATGCATAATAGATGGGGATCCCTGATAAATATAAAATGCAGTAAACTACCAGCGAATTTTGCCTATGTACTCCTCGGTATATGACTATACGTCATTAGAAAGACCATTTTACCAATGAGTAGCCAACTGTGAAAATTATTCTGCTGGTTTTGCTTTTAGAAGGATGAAAAGAAAAAAGGGAGATTTTTCTTTAGGAAGGTACTTTGTATCCCTCTGGGAAACAAGGATCAGTTCACTCTGGCATACACATTCCAAGGGAGTACAGCGACGACCAGACTAATTTTTTTCTTGTAGAGATCTTATTCTTACCTCCAAATCAATAGTTCCACCACCATCAGCACCAAGGCCTTCTAATTCGACATTGATGTCATGTTTATTTCCTAAAAAGAACAAGGTTATCCCAAAAGTCTCCAAATGAATTCATATAATCATATTAAATATTATTGGACAACATAATGTCTGATTGCACTAAAAGCAATGTTATCACATGCACTTGCACTGTGAAAAATGAACTAGCACGGCAAGAAGTTACCATCCTAGAGCTATACATATTTTCATTTGGTCAAACTGCTATAACTGATAAAGTAGTTAGAGTGACATGGTTCCTCTAGGAGTTGCATACAGCCATAGAGTGGTATAGATCAGCAACACTGAATGCAATTGAGCAACATGTGCAGTCGTCACCACAGGTCCAATAACAGTAACTGTATCTGATACAAGGAGTTCTAACACAGTTGGTAGATTGCATCTTGGACGTTTTCAAATGGGTGGAATTAGTAAGTTACTCTGATTTTTCAACTGAGACAGGTTTATTAAAATCTGCTCCCAAGTTGGTCTGGTTCCAAAATGTAGCATCTTTCTATCCGATTAAGAGTCAATACTCCATAAGCACACACACACAACAGATGGAAACTGTGTACGTCTCAAATTTCTACATAGATCGGAAATTGTTCAGCTCAATTCCTGTATGGATTTTGGATTGGGGTCTGTACACACGACACAAGTTCCACTCAGAATGAGTAAAACAGCATCCATGGCCCCATATTGAAATACCTTATAATCACGAAAAGAAGTATCAAAGAACAAACTGTCATTTTTTGGGTCAATACAGAGAGTTACCATCACAAAGTGTTTCAAGATACAACCCAGCATTTCCCATTCGTTTGTGTGGGGTGATAAGGTTTGCATCCCAAGCCTCAACCTATTGAAAAAAATGGCACCAGATGCAAAAAAAGAAAGGCACAAATATTATCTGTGGTGATACCAGAATATAATGAAGTAGGTGATTAGAAGGAAAACTACAAGATGCATACAATTGGTTAATATGGCTGTGTCACTTGCTACAATGTAATGTATAGTTTGTTCATCTACTTGTTGATTAAATAGAAGAAATTTCGAATTTGCACCATGTACTCCAGTCATCTGATACCGCTGATTCTGAGTTAACCCCACAATAGAGAGCTGAGATGTGTATTTTAGTGTGCTATTAAACTTAGCAACCATGGAAACCTCACTGGTTCACTCTAAAGAACCAGATTCGGGATTATCGTAGACCTGAACAGTATTCGCTGACTTCCAAGATGCAGAACTATACAACAACAAAGATATTGTCTAGTACACAGCTTAAAGTGAGTCCAATATCACTATGAGCTCACATTACTTCTTCATACCTGGAGTAGATTTTCTAGAGATGTCCTAATGTTAAATGTGAAATCTTGATTCCAGGTTGGCTCCTTCGTCCTACATTAATCAACTGCTGGAATCAGAAACTCCAGTGACGATGGAAAAAAATAGCGATCTCAAGTGTATCAAATATTTTATCAAGAAACCAACCCCATTAGGCGTGATATATATCGGATACATTATTTTCATAATATAAAGAGGAAATTTCCAACTCAAAAAGAAAGAGTTACTCACCCCCATTTAATTTGGCTCTTTGCAGTTTGACCGTTAAGTTGTAGAACTACATAAGGATCACTTGTACCCTGAAATGGAAGGAGAAGGAAGTTGTTGATGAAGTAGAAGAAAAGAGCTTCATGTAGCTTCATGTAATGGTAGTTAAAATGTGTAAACTACTTATTCATTCAGTAAACGTGGGAGCTCTCAAACTTCTTGGGCCACCTCATTAAAACTGAGAATGGTATCCATAGATTGTTCCAGATATCTTGGATAACTAGATTCAGCAACTGACAGTATATTTTTTTACTATACCCATCGATTATTCAATATTCTCCGCAACGAAATAACTGAGGCGCCATGAACAAATAACATATGCAGCATATATTACTGAAAAAACAAACAGTAACTACTCACTAGCATATTCATCACCATACCCATGGATCCATTGCAGGAAGACTATTGCCTTTCTTGAGCCTCACAACTAGTTGGCCGTCATATACTTCACGCAGAAACACACTGCAATACCCACCGTTTCACAACATTTAGAGTGACAACAGCTTTCAGAATTGCATTGCCCTAGTTGGTCAGAACCACAAAATACTTGCAGTGCAATTTACAAACATGATGATTGGATTCGGTCTCTCGTGGGGAAGGATACGGCCACAACTTACTCGGATAGGAACACCGTCTGACAGTCGGCCGCGTCCGTCTCGCGCCAGCCCGCATCTGCCTGCCAAACAAGACGAACAGAACGCTTGCCTCCATCAGCTCCCGGGAACACACACAGGACTGGTGCAGTTGAAGGAACATGAATGAATAGAAAAAGGGAACAAGGGGCTCACGGGTGGGGTGCTGTAGGCTTCGAACGCGAAGCCGGCGAGCACGACGGCGAGGTTGAGGTCGAACTGCGGGTGCGGCTGCTCCTCGTCCCCGACCGACCCGTCGTCCGCGGGGCTCTCCGGGCCGGGCTTCACGGCGGAGGGCTGGCCGCCCGCGCACCTCGCCCTCAGCCCCGCCGACCTCCGCCGCCTCCCCCTCCTCGCGCTCCAGCACCTCACGGCACGGTAGCTCGCCGGCGACGAGCGCCCGGAGACGGACGCGATGGGGCACACGCTCGCGAGGGCCGCGGAAGCCATGGGATGGAAGAAGCTTCTCCACTCTGCTGGTTTCGCCCGTGGATTCCAGTGTGCGCGCGCTCGTTGAGAGTGGTGATAAAGAGGTGGGGAGAAAAGCGCGCCACGTCTGCGCGGCACCGCTCGGTGGCTGCTCGCTGGGCCCCATGATTTGCCAGCTTGGAACTATACGTGCTGTGTGTGTCATCTGTCGTGCTCGCGTAGTCGGCAGGGCGCACGATTCTCCTGGCAAAACGAGCAACATATTCTTCCAGCTTGTCTTTGTTAAATCCTACTCCCTCTGTTGACAAGAACAACTTCTACAGTATTTGTGAACGGATGGAGTAATTGTTTCAGCCGAAGCAGGTATGGTTCTTGGAGATCATGATGGGGGCATCACATTCGGTTCATGTCAGCACTTGTTTTACTAGGATGATGTGCTGGAAACGGAGATATTGGCTATAAAGGAAAGTCTCATTGTATGGGATGGGATTTGTAGCACGCGAGTGCGGGGGCACGCAGATTGTGGGCCGTCGATCTGCGTTATATATGATTTGTAATTATGCCTGTATGTTTTTGTGTATTCGCCCTTTTATATTAGTATGCACATATCTGTATTCGCATCGTAAATTGAAAGTAAAAGTAGTATACCTGTTTCTGTGGGACTGTTTTCGAATGTACTCCCTCCGTCCGGAAATACTTATCTTAGAAATGGTTGAAAATGGATGTATCTATAACTAAAATAAGTTTAGATACAACCATTTCTAAGACAAGTATTTTCGGACGGAGGGAGTACGTAACAAGTGTCTAGTAAAACGGTAGCCTTGTATTAAAACCGTTCAGTGTGTTCTTCTCTCTGTCTATTCTCGATGTACCTTATGCATCTCTTCTTAGAACTCTTGAAGTACCATCTGCTCCTCTTCTTAGAACTCTTGAAGTACCATCTGCTTCTCTTCTTAGCGGTGTTCTAGACAAGAACGATCCAAACTATTCTGTTGCGAGTCACTCAGAGATGACAACGACAGAACAACAGTACGAGACGTATTACCGAAAAAGGCTTTCACCCCGCTTTATAGATAAAAAGAAACCACCACATCCACAAGGTCCAACCGATGTTCAAACCGCACGCGCACACACATGCAACCACAGTACAGACACACAAACACATAGTACAAGAGGGTTCTGCTGAGGCACAACAAATCAACAAGCCCTAAAGAAGAAGAAACAAGTGTGGTAGCCAAAGCCTCGAATAATGGCTAATCCGGCTCTGGGGGTGGTGGAGGAAGCGGCGGCACCAAGTGAAGAGCCATCGCGTGGAGATCTGCAATGATGATGTTCATGGCGTCTCGGTCTTGGGGCGGCTAAGCGGCCTTCAAAGCTGCAAGTAACCACATAATTTAAAAATCGCGCCAGTGGCACAGCAGAGGGGAACACGCTGGATGACTAGATGACTGCAGACGGTCCAGAGCGTCCACACGAGGACCCTGATGCCTTGCCACCTAATGTGGCGAGCGCGGTGGGGAGTTGCCTCGATTTCCTTGAGGAGGTCGAGGAAGTTGGTGTTGCACCAATGCCCACCCACGGCATCGCGGAAGCAGCTCCACAGGAATTGAGTCGATACACACGAGAAGAAGATGTGATTCGAGTCCTCGACTGTCCCACATAGGGGGCATAAGCCGTCTCCAGGGCCATTGCGCTTGCCTCCGCGCCAGAGGGAATACGGCCCCAGATCCACTGCCACCGGAATATCCGAATTTACAGGGAGAATTTATTCTCCCAAACCTGGGTAAAGACTGCGAGGGCTGGTGAGGGCGCAATGGCCTGATAAACGGACTTGGTGGAGAACCGTCCGGAGGGATCTAAGCGCCAAGAGATATGGTCGGAGGGTTGATCCACCTCCGGGGGGTGGAGAGGGATGCAATCCAGAAGGTCCTGCCACTCGGCTAACTCTGTTGGACCAAACAACCTTCTGAACGCAAGACGTCCTAAGTCAATAAGGGCCGTCTAGACGGACACCTTAGGAACCACTGCTATGGAGAACAACCCTGGGAACCGGGCGGCAAAGGGGTGATCCCTAGTCCACCTGTTGAACCAGAACAGGGTCGAGGAACCCGACCCCCACCGTAATGGAGGTCCCGATGTGAAGGACTGGGAGTAGCTGAATGATGGATTGCCATAATTGTGACCTGTGAGCCACCAGACCGCTGACAAAAGGCAGGCGACTGTCCGCGGAGATATTTGTTCCGGATGATGTCGAGCCATAGGCCGCCCTCCCCATTTGCAATCCGCCATAGCCAGCAGGTCAGGAGGGCGATGTTCATGCGTTTGGAGAACATGATCCCAAATCTGCCCTTGTCTCTAGGCTTGCAAATGTCGGGCCAGCTCACCATATGATTTTTCTGCTTATCTCCTTCCCCAGCCCAGTAGAACCTCGCCTTTATTTGGCAATCTCATGACGGAGGGTCTCGCGGAGGCTGTAGAAGCTCATGATGAACAAGTGCGGGCTAGAGAGGGAGGAGTTAATGAGCATTGCCCTCGCTGCCTTAGACAGCCACTGGCCCTGCCAGGGTTTGACGTGCCTTTGCAGCTTGCTCACCGTCGAGCGGAGGTCGGCGATGGAGAGGCGCGAGTCACTGATGGGGATCCCCAAATAGGACGTGGGGAAGGTACCCCAATTGGCAATTGAGTCGATCGGCAATATCTTGGGCCTCGGCAGGCAAGTATCCCATCACCATCGCTGCACTCTTGTCAAAGTTGATCGAGAGACCCGACATCTGCTGGAAACACAGCAGAAGGAATTTCAAGTTTGCGATGTCCTCCGTGGAGCCGGGACACCATGATAATGGTGTCATCAGCGTACTGCATGAGAGAAACCCCTCCCCCTCCAACTAGGTGAGGCACAAGGTCGTGGATGTGTCCCACTGCCTTAGCCTTGTCGAGGATGGCGACAAGTGCATCGACAACCATGTTAAACAGGAATGGGGAGAAGGGATCGCCTTGTCTCACCCCACATAGGATGGGGAAGAAGGGGCTGATCTCACCATTAATTTTCACCACGGTACGTCCGCAAGACACTATCTACATCACGCGAGTGACCCATCTATTGTCGAATCCCTTACGGAGGAGGACCTCCAGAAGGAAGGACCAGTGGATAGTGTCATGGGCCTTATGAAAGTCAATCTCCAGGAAGACCGCCTTCTGATGTCTAGCGAGAACCTCGTGAAGGACTTCATGAAGAACGAACACCCATCCAGAATGTATCGACCTTGGACAAAGGCTGATTGATTCGGATGGGTGATGTGGTCTACTAACTGGGTTACCCTATTGGCGTACCCCATCGCCAGGATACGAAAGATCACATTGATCACCGTTATAGGGCGGAACTGGCGAATGTCCGAGGCCCCAGCCACCTTAGGGATAAAAGTGATGATCCCGTAGTTCAACCGAGCCAGATAAATCGCGCCGACGCAGAATTCCTCAAAAAGTGCCATCACCTCCGGTTTGATGACATTCCAGGAGGTCCGGAAGAACTTGACCGAGAGGCCATCCGGGCCCGGACGCTAGACGTATTCCAGAAGCTTATCTTAAATAGGTTAGTCAATGTTGTATCTTACTATCTTTGATGTTCTGTGGGTTTCGTCTTCGCACACATTTTTTTTAGGGTTAAAACAAATGCTTTATTACGCAACCAAGTTCGGCAAATCGCCTAGTACAGGTCTAGCCACAGATGGTGGAACATTAACATCCCAGACAGTGGGTTCATTCACAATACAATCATACCCAAGCTTATCTAGTTCATGCGCGGCACTATTAGCCTCTCTCTTGCATGCAGAAACTTCACACTTTGAGAACCATAGCCTCATTTGGACCTTCAGGTCTTCCAGGACCGATGCATACGCCGTGAAGCTTGGCTCCTTTTGCATGAGTGCCGCCTGCAATAGTTGTGAATCAGTTTCGATGCAGATTCTGATTGCTCCAAGGTGTGTGTCTAGCTCCACCGCAGCCGCGGCCGCTTGCAGTTCAGCTGCGAAGGCATCGTAGACATGCTCACTTTTCCCAGCCATGCATGCCACCACGTCCCCTGTATGGTCTCAGGCAATGAGCCCCCATGCAGATTGGGGGCTCCCCGGCATGTGTGCTCCATCAATGTTGAACTTAAGGATGCCGTCCTCAGGTGCCCGCCACTTAGTCTTCTCCTTAGGGCTCTGTTGTCTCTGCTTACCCACAATATCCCAATATTCCATGGTGGCAAGCTTGGTCCGGTGCACAATCTCCTCTGCCTGCACTCTTTTTTCATTCTTCCTAGCCCTGTTCCGTTCATTCCACCACTCCCACCAGCAATGCAAAATCTGCACTCTGTCCTCCATCTTCAGCGTCCATAAGTGGTCCATGACATCGCCCACTAAGTTATATCTTTCCAGATCACGTTATGAATATGGTTGCTGGTATTCAATCTTTTTTTCTTTTAGGTGCTTCTACTACTAGTTTCTCCTGTTTCAGAAACTCGGATCTTTGGCTTATCGAATCTTGTTAGTAAGGAAAATTTTGGGCTCAGATCTTCGAACACAAATACTGATGTACATATGTAGTTTACAAACCTAGGATGTGACTGTAAGTACCGAAAATTAAAAATTAGAAACTTTGGGGCAAGTACATTAGTTACGGACACTGAAACTTAGGATATTATGTTATAGTTACAGAAAGTGTAACTTACAGCACATGTACTCTCTGGTACCCTTAGAAGAATGTGGATCACGCGGTTATTCAATATTTGTACAACAACAAAAACTGAATATGGATTATTACATTGAAAATAAAAATAGATGTATGTAAAATTGAGTTCGTGATTTTTTAAGTAAATTTAACATGAATATTACATAGAGGAATATAATTACATTACAAACTTAATTTCTGAAACTTTAATTGATTTATGGGTTAATTATCGTTTTGCCCTCAGTGGTATCCATGTGCTCAGTTTTGTCCTCAGATGCGAATTGTGCTCAGTTTTGCCCCTAGTCCATGCACAGCTACCATGACGAGGCCAAACGGCCAGATTTGAGTCCATTCCGTCAACCGGCGTTAGTGGTTGTGGGTCCAAAGCTTACATGTGGGACCGAGTGGACGTGGGTCTAGAGCTGACATGTGGGCCCGTGCAACAAAATCCCCAAAATCCCCAGTGGTGTCCGCGTCGACGCCCACTCTACCCATCCACCGGCCGGCTGTCCTGCGCCGCCGCCGCCACCTGCGCCGCAGCCAGCACCTGCCCCGCCACTAGCTGCACGGCCTGCTCCACCGCTACCGTCCTGCGCCGACGCTCCACGGCTACCTGTGATGCCCGCCACCTTCCTGCGACGCCACGGGTGGGGCGCCCGCCACTGCTTCGACCAGGCGCGCTCCTCCTTCCGTCGCCCGGCGGGCGCTCAAAGGTGGGGGCTCTTTGGAGCTGTTTGAACTAGGAGGAAGAACCCTAGGGCGAAATGGTGAGCAACGGCGACCTCGGAATATTTGGCGAGGCAGGCATCGGGCCGGAGATCCGCCGCGTCCACGACTGGGTTCCTGAGGGGTAAGTCACGCCTCCTGTTTAGATTGAGCTTAGTTATGCATTTGAACAGTCGATTCGAGTAGGTTTGCCCAATTAGTGTGCTGATTGCGTCTCTGTTTTTCGACGGTTAGGATGGAGTTGCGGTTTGCTTTCTTGGTGCACATTAGAAGGGACCGGTACATGTTCGATGCAAAGGATAAGAAGAAATACCAAGGAGGTTTCGATTATCGGTTGCCAATGGCTAGTAATTGGAGTTTCGGACAATTTGGGAAGGTAATTTGTAGCCAATATCCTTGGGGTTTGCTTGATGAAGTGGTATACAAATACTATGATGGGAAAAAGAAATGGGTGACAGTTAGTAGTGATGAAGAGCTGGCTACCATGTTTGTTAGGCATAAAGAGAAAGATAATTTTCATGTGAGGCTGCAAGTTGATGTGCTTGAGCAGGCATTTGGACCTAGGATGACGGATGCAACATCTCAGGGAGAACCAAGTCGTCGTAATGGCATCTCTAGCCAGAACAGTTCAGTTGGTGCACGGCGATGTGGTGGCTCGACGAGTGTGGGCAACGGCAGTAGGGTCCCCCTTGAAGTGGAGCCTGATGACTACAATTCTGGGGTTGATGAAGAGAAGCTATATTCTGATGTTATTTGTAATTTACGATGGGCACCTCGGGATGAAAACCAAGATGAGGCTCACAATGCAGTCTGTGTGGATGATGACGCAGTGGGCGAGGACGAAGACCTTGCAGCTGTTGAATGGGACCCTTTAAACCCTCATATGGAAGAAGGTAACGTTTTTTCATCCATGACTGAGTGTAGAAACGCACTTGTGACATACTGCATCAAGGTAGAACGTACTTTCAAAGTTGACAAAAGTGATCAAGTACGTTACAGAGTGCACTGTCCGACCGAGGGTTGTCCATGGAGGCTGCTCACATCTAAAATGCGAAATAGCACTAATGTTCAGGTCAAAGTGAACCCTTTTAAGCACACATGCCAGGAATCAACCCTTAGGAAGGATACAATTAGTAGAGCCAAGTCAAGATGGATGGCAGAAGAAGTAAAGAAGTGGGTGAAAGAAAACCAGCAAGTTGGTCCAAAGGAATTGCAGAAGAACATCAAAGATAAGTTCAAGATAGATTTACCATACATAAGGTTGTTCAATGGTAAACAACATGCTATGGATTCTATTTATGGTAACTGGCAGGAAAGTTTTCAATTGTTGTATTCATTCAAAGGTGAAGTGGAGAGGACAAGCCTAGGTAATATTGTAGATATTGATCACCACACCGTGGAGTACACATTCAGGGGAGTGACAAAAACTAAGGAATGCTTTAGGAGAGTTTTTGTCTGCTTTGAGGCTTGTCGCTGGGGTTTTTTTGGCAGGCTGCAGGCCTTATTTGGCTATTGATGCCACTTTTCTCACAAGAAGGTTTAAAGGACAGTTAGTAGCAGCTTGTGCAGTTGATGCACACAGTTTTGTATTTCCAGTTGCCTACGATGTGCTGGAGACAGAGTCTGAGGAGAGCTGGACTTGGTTTTTGCATAATCTGCGCCGGGCTATTGCACATCCCAATGGGTTGGTCATTCATACAGATGCCTGCAAAGGTTTATAAGTGGTCGTGGACAATGTGTTCCCTAGAGTAGAGCATAGGGAATGCATGCGTCACCTTGCTGCAAATTTCATGAAGAAATTCAAAGGAAAGGTGTATACCGACAATTTATGGCCAGCATCTTTGACTTGCAGTGTGAAGAAGCACAACTACCACTTGAAGCAGTTATACATGAATCCCAAAGTGAAAGAATACTTGGAAACACACCACTCCAAGTTATGGGCCAGAAGCCAATTCAGTGAATTGAGCAAAGTTGACTATGTGCACAATAATCTAGCAGAGTCTTTCAACTCAACGATCCGGAAACTAAAGGGTCATTATGTGGTGGATTTTCTTGACAGGATAAGGATAGAATACATGCAAAAATTTCATTATCGTGCAGGAATAGCCGAGGCAAAATTCATGGGCCACATTATCATCCCTGCCGCAATGAATGAACTAAAGCAGAAAACAACAGGCTTGGAAATGAACATGACTCTTTGCTCGGGTACCACAGCAGAGATATCATATTTGGATAAAGAGAAGAGGGAATGGAGATATCCAGTGGATTTAGAAGCTAGAACTTGCAGTTGTAGGCAATGGTAGATAAGCTGGGTTGCCATGCATTCATGCCTTGTTTTCATCACTTCTCTCCTGTGTCCACAAGGAATATACAACAGTATGTGCATGATTACTACTCATTGCAAGGTTCAAAGTTACATATGCTTATGCTTTGCACGCTATGGAGGAAAACAACAATGGGACATGGTGGACCACGGATTCAAGCTTTGCGCTCCGAGTTCTAAAGAGAGCAGCAGGTAGACCAAGGAAGAGTCGAATCAGACCTCGCAGCGAAGAAGCTGGACTTGGAGCGAGGAAGCGTAAGTGCACAAGGTGTGGTGAGTCTGGTCATTTCGGTAAGTATTGTGATAACACAGTAGATCCAGCGTTCGGAGAGAGTTTTGATGAAGGCTTCGATGAAAATGTTGGTCAGCAGCCGGTTGCCTCGACAGATGATGGTCAACAGCCGGTTGCATCAGATGAGGATTTTGACAAGGTTCCAAATGATGATGGTCAACAGCCGCATGATTTTGACGATGATCCAAAATATCCTCCAAATAATGATTCAAGTGAGGCTCCAAATGGTGATCCAAGTGAGGCTCCAAAGATCATGGTGATCCAAGTGAGGCTCCAAATGGTGATCATGGTGATCCAAGTGAGGCTCCAAATGATGATCCAAATGAGGCTCCAAATGATGACCAACCTTCTGTTGCTGTGAGTTCTGCTAGGTATGTAAATCTTGCAAGGGTCAAATACTACTGTACATTTATCACTTGACATGATCTCATTACCCTTTATGTTTTGCACAGCTCTATGGTAGGTTTGAAGAAGACGCGCAAGGTACTGACAACCAAGAGGAGAAGAGAAGAAGCAATGAGCACAAGGTGCACGAGGAGCAAAGTGATGGCAAAAAGCTCAAGGAACAGACAAAAGCCCCAACGCTATTTATGAATAATTATGAAACATTATGAATAATATTGTATTTCTGTTGGATGATGTTGGACTTATTTTAGAACTATGTTTTACATGATGTTTAAATTTGTTGGATGGTGTTTGAATGAGCACATGGTTTTTCCTCTTTTTGATTTTTTTGAATTTTGTTTTGCTCATTTGAATTCTGGTCAAACCTAACTTTGACCAAGATTTAAACAAGTCTAAAACATCAAAATGAAAAACTAAGCCTGGATCCTTCTTAGTAAATCCAAAATGAAGTTGTGGTGAGGTTTTTGAAATTTTCATGAAAAATATGCTAAAAAGAGGGGTCCAAAGGTAGGGTAAACGGCCTCATTTCTAAGCAAGGTTTTTTTCGACCTTGTCTAAATCAGCCAAATAACTTTCCTACACATATATTCTATATATACAGACTATGTGCGCTGGTTTTTTCATTTTTTGATTTTTTTAATTTGTTCTAATCATTTGAATTCTGGTCAAACTTAACTTTGACCAAGATTTAAACAAGTCTAAAACATCAAAATGAAAAACTAAGCTTGGATCCTTCTTAGTCACTCCAAAATGAAGTTGTGGTGAGTTTTTTGAAATTTTCATGTTCATTTCCCCAAAACACTTCCCTTCACTTCATACAAGAGAGTTTGAGATACTCGAGATATCACATAATACACATGAACTTATCGTTTAAATGTATGTAAACCTTGTTTATCAACTTAAATCGTTAGTATATGACATAAGAAGACTATGTGCGCAGGTTTTTCATTTTTCTGTTTTTTATTTAATTTATTATGCTCATTTGAAATCTGGTCAAACATAGCTTTGACTGCTCCAAACCCCTCCTAAACCGCGCTAACCCTAGCGCTGAACAAGGACCGTCCATCTAACCCTAGTGGCGATCAAGGGCCGTAGATCTAACCCTTCTAGAAGGAATCTGCGGGGAGGAGGGGGGCCAATCCGCGAGATGCAATCTGATTGGTTGGGATATTTTTTTTTGAAACAAATATCGGGCGCGCTGGATGGACCGTTGGGCCGTCTCGTTGTCTGGGCCTGAGACCGCAGTAAATAGCCCATCTCAGCCTTTCCAGGCCTTGCATGCGTGGGAAGGGCGGCGACGTGCATGTGCGGGAGGCGGACGTGCATGCATGCGAGCGAGGCGAGCGAGGCGCGCTAGGCTAGCGAGGCGAGCTAGGTGGCCATGCATGTATTGATTCAGAGTTAGGCCTTACGGCAGTGGTTCAGGGCAGCGAGTCAGATGCACGAGCCGGGTCAAAGAGCTATGCAGTGATTCAGATGCACGCACGCGCCCCATGCATCATTTTCATGCAAAAATTAAAGAGTGCAAAACGTAACGGATACACACACGCGTCCGGATTCACACACGCACCGTTCTCATCCTTTCTCTCTTCCTCTCCCACCCACATGCCTATAAATGGGGTGGCTCTCTTCCTCTCCCACCCACAAGCCAGATCCGATCCATTCTCTCCAACTTCAAACACCCAAGCGACCGAGCCCTCCCCAAGCGAGACCAAGTGAAGATGCAGTTCAACGGGCCGACCTTCAACCGTTACTTTGTCATGCCGGAGCTGCGCTACCCACCGGGCGTGCTCGTGGAGAGGGAGCTCCGTGTGTGGGCTATTTCAAGGTGGAGGGGTTCCGTCGAACTCACCCGCGCCTTCTTCAGAGCCGGCTATGCCCACCTCCTACGGGGCTCGCCTAGGATGTTCACCCTCAACGAGGTTCGTGACCGCGGTGGCATCCTCCTGCTGCTCACGGTCACCTTCACAAACCTGTTTGACGCGCGCGAGCTCCTCGGCCAAGTCTTCTGGTGCGGCTGCGAGGCCATCTTCTTCACCGTGTACAACGCCTACACCAACTACGAGAGCATCTTCCCCACTCCAGGCAAGATGCACTCCCTTCCCTACGGCGAGGAGGAGGTGTGAAGTTGAAGGCGGTGTTGAAGGGGCGCGCGGCCAAGGTGGAAGAAGGAGGTCAAGATGAAGATGTTCAAGCCCGGAGTCAAGCTCGTCAGGTTTTGTTTTTATTTTATTGCTTTTCTATGTCGTGTCGTGTCGTGTCATGTTTCGTCATGTGTCCGTGAACTTATTATTATGGGTATTGTTGGAAATATGCCCTAGAGGCAATAATAAAAGTATTATTATATTTCCTTGTTCATGATAATTGTCTTTTATTCGTGCTATAATTGTATTATCCAGAAATTGTAATACACGTGTGAATACATAGACCACAATATGTCCCTAGTGAGCCTCTAGTTGACTAGCTCGTTGATCAACAGATAGTCATGGTTTCCTGACTATGGACATTGGATGTCGTTGATAACGGGATCACATCATTAGGAGAATGATGTGATGGACAAGACCCAATCCTAAGCATAGCACAAGATCGTGTAGTTCGTTTTGCTAGAGCTTTTCCAATGTCAAGTATCTCTTCCTTATACCATGAGATCGTGTAACTCCCGGATACCGTAGGAGTGCTTTGGGTGTACCAAGCGTCACAACGTAATCGGGTGACTAAAAGGTGCATTACAGGTATCTCCGAAAGTGTCTGCATTGGGTTGACACGGATCGAGATCGGATTTGTCACTCCGTATGACGGAGAGGTATCACTTGGGCCCACTCGGTAGTGCATCATCATAATGAGCTCAAAGTGACCAAGTGTTTGGTCACGGGATCATGCATTACTGATGAGTAAAGTGACTTGCGGTAACGAGATTGAGCGAGGTATTGGGATACCGACGATCGAATCTCGGGCAAGTAACATACCGTATGACAAAGGGAATTGTATACGGGGTTGTTTGAATCCTCGACATCGTGGTTCAACCGATGAAATCATCGAGGAGCATGTGGGAGCCAACATGGGTATCCAGATACCGCTGTTGGTTATTGCCCGAGAGCCGTCTCGGTCATGTCTGCATGTCTCCCGAACCCGTAGGGTCTACACACTTAAGGTTCGGTGGCGCTTAGGGTTGTATGAATATGAGTATGCAGCAAACCGAATGTTGTTGAGTCCGGATGAGATCCCTGACGTCACGAGGAGTTCGGAATGGTCCGGAGGTAAAGATTTATATATAGGAAGTCTTATTTTGGTCGTAGGAAAAGTTTAGCGTTATCGGTATTGTACCGGGAGTGCCGAAGGGGTCCGGGGTCCATCGGGGGTCCACCTTCCCGGGGGCCACATGGGCTGTAGGGGGTGCGCCTAGAGATCAAGGAGAGGGGAGAGTCCTAAGAGGGGAAGGCACCTCCGGGGTGCCTTGGGAGGATGGACTCCTCCCCTCTTGGCGCACCCTTCCTTGGAGGAAGGGGCAAGGCTGCGCCCTCCCCCCTCTCTTGCACCTATATAAAGGGAGGGGAGGGAAGGGGCAGCCGCACCCTGAAGCCCTTGGCGCCTCCCCTCTCTGCTACACCTCCTCCTCCTCCCGTAGTTGCTTAGTGAAGCCCTGCCGGAGTTTTGCTGCATCCACCACCACGCCGTCGTGCTGCTGGATCATCATCAACCTCTCCTTCCCCCTTGCTGGATCAAGAAGGAGGAGACGTCATCCGCTCCGTACATGTGTTGAACGCGGAGGTGCTGTCCGTTCGGCACTAGGTCATCGGTGATCTGAATCACGGCGAGTACGACTCCATCATCCCCGTTCCATTGAACGCTTCCGCACGCGATCTACAAGTGGTATGTAGATGCAATCACTCTCCCATGACTCATTGCTTAGATGAACTCATAGATGGATCTTGGTGAAACCGTAGGAAAAATTTTAATTTTCTGCAACGCTCCCAGCAGTGGCATCGAGCTAGGTCTGTCGTAGTTCTCTATTGCATGAGTAGAACACAATTTGTTGTGGGCGTAGATGTTGTCAAATTTCTTGCCGCTACTAGTCTTATCTTGCTTCAGCGGTATTGTGGGATGAAGCGGCCCGGACCGACCTTACACGTACGCTTACGTGAGACTGGTTCCACCGACTGACATGCACTAGTTGCATAAGGTGGCTAGCGGGTGTCTGTCTCTCCCACTTTAGTTGGAGCGGATTCGATGAAAAGGGTCCTTATGAAGGGTAAATAGAAGTTGACAAATCACGTTGTGGCTTTCACGTAGGTAAGAAAACGTTCTTGCTAGAACCCTATTGCAGCCACGTAAAACTTGCAACAATAATTAGAGGACGTCTAACTTGTTTTTGCAGCAAGTGTTTTGTGATATGATATGGCCAAAGTTGTGATGAATGATGAATGATATATGTGATGTATGAGATCATGTTCTTGTAATAGGAATCACGACTTGCATGTCGATGAGTATTACAACGGCGAGGAGCCATAGGAGTTGTCTTTATTTTTGTATGACCTGCGTGTCATTGAAGAACGCCATGTAAATTACTTTACTTTATTGCTAAACGCGTTAGCCATAGAAGTAGAAGTAGTCGTTGGCGTGACAACTTCATGAAGACACGATGATGGAGATCATGGTGTCATGCTGGTGACAGGATGATCATGGAGCCCCGAAGATGGAGATCAAAGGAGCTATATGATATTGGCCATATCATGTCACTACTATATATAATTGCATGTGATGTTTATTATGTTTTTGCATCTTGTTTACTTAGAACGACGGTAGTAAATAAGATGATCCCTCATAACAATTTCAAGAAAGTGTTCTCCCTAACTGTGCACCGTTGCTAAAGTTCGTCGTTTCGAAGCACCACGTGATGATCGGGTGTGATAGATCCTTACGTTCACATACAACGGGTGTAAGACAGTTTTGCACAGCAATACACTTAGGTTAACTTGACGAGCCTAGCATGTACAGACATGGCCTCGGAACACAAGAGACCGAAAGGTCGAACATGAGTCGTATGGAAGATACGATCAACATGGAGATGTTCACCGACGATGACTAGTCCGTCTCACGTGATGATCGGACACGGCCTAGTCGACTCGGATCATGTAACACTTAGATGACTAGAGGGATGTCAAATCTGAGTGGGAGTTCATTAAATAATTTGATTAGATGAACTTTATTATCATGAACAATGGTCTAAAATCTTTGCAAAATGTCTTGTAGATCAAATGGCCAACGCTAATGTCACCATGAACTTCAACGCGTTCCTAGAAAACCAAGTTGAAAGATGATGGCAGCAACTATTGGACTGGGTCCGGAACACGAGATTATCCTCATAGCTGCCAGAAACAATATGTCCTAGAAGCACCGCTAGGTGAAGCACCCATCGAGAGAACCAAGACATTATGAGCGCTTGGCAGTCTGTCGATGATTACTCCCTCGTTCAAAGGCGGCATGCTTTAACACTTAGAACCGGGCTCCAAAAGCGTTTTGAGCGACACGGAGCATATGAGATGTTGACGAGCTGAAACTAGTTTTCCAAGCTCATGCCGGGTCGAGAGATATGAAGTCTCCGACAAGTTCTACAGCTTGTAAGATGGAGGAAAATAGTTACGTCGGTGAGCACATACTCAAAATGTCCAGGTTGCACAACCGCTTTCCCCAGCTGGACATTAACCTCCCGACGAGGCGGTCATTGACAGAATCCTTGATCGCTCGCACCAAGCTACACGGGCTTTGTGATGAACTACAATATGCGGGGATGGTGAAAACTATTCTGAAGTATTTTCAATCTTTGAAGTCAGCAGAGGTAGAAATCAAGAAGGAACATCAAGTGTTGATGGTCAATAAAACCACTAAGTTCAAGAAGGGCAAGGGTAAGAAGAACTTCAAGAAGGACGGCAAGGATGTTGCCGCGCCGATAAGCCGATTGCTTGGGAAGAAGTCAAAGAATGGGCCCAAGCACGAGACCGAGTGCTTTTATTGCAAAGGAAGGGTCCTTTGAGCGGAACTGCCGCAAATACTTAGCGCACAAGAAGGCCGGCAACACTAAATGTATATTTGATATACATGTAATTGATGTGTACCTTACCATTACTCGTAGTAACTCCCGGTATTTGATACCGATGCCGTTGCTCATATATGTAACTCTCGGCAGAGCTGCGGAATAAATGGAGATCGCGAAGGGCGAGGTGACCATGCGGCGTCGGGAATGGTTCCAAGGTCGATGTGATCGCCGTCGGCACGCTACCTCTACATTTACCTACGGGATTAGTTTTAAACCTCAATAATTGTTATTTAGTGCCAAGTTTGAGCATGAACATTGTATCGGGATCTCGTTTAATACGAGATGGCTACTCATTTAAATCCGAGAATAATGGTTGTTCTATTTATATGAGAGAAATGTTTTATGGTCATGCTCCGATGGTCAATGGTTTATTCTTAATGAATCTCGAGCGTAATGTTACACATGTTCATAGTGTGAATACCAAAAGATGTAAAGTTGATAACGATAGTCCCACATACTTGTGGCATCTTTGCCGCCTTGGTCACATTGGTGTCAAGCGCATGAAGAAGCTCCATGCTGATGGACTTTTAGAGTCTCTCGATTATGAATCATTTGACACATGCGAACCATGCCTCATGGGCAAAATGACCAAGACTCCGTTCTCGGAACAATGGAGCGAGCAACCAACTTATAGGAAATCATACATACCGATGTATGCGGTCCAATGAGTGTTGAGGCTCATGGAGTATATCGTTATGTTCTCACTCTCACCGATGACTTGAGTAGATATGGGTATGTCTACTTGATGAAACACAAGTCTGAGACCTTTGAAAAGTTCAAGGAATTTCAGAATGAAGTAGAGAATCAACGTGACGAAAGATAAAATTCTTGCGATCAGATCGTGGAGGTGAATATTTAAGTCACGAATTTGGTACACACTTAAGGAAATGTGGAATCGTTTCACAACTCACGTCGCTGGAACACCTCGGTAATAACGGTGTGCCCGAACGTCGTGTCGCACTCTATTGGATATGGTGCGATCTATGATGTCTCTTCTTGTTTTACCGCTATCATTTTGGGGATACGCTCTAGAGACAGCTACATTCACTTTAAATAGGGCACCGTCTAAATCCGTTGAGACGATACCGTATGAATTATGGTTTGGGAAGAAACCTAAGCATCGTTTCTAAAAGTTTGGGGATGCGATGCTTATGTCAAGAAACTTCAACCTGAAAAGCTCGAACCCAAGTCGGAAAAATGCGTCTTCATAGGATACTCTAAGGAAACCATTGGGTATACCTTCTACCTAAGATCCGAAGGAAAGATCTTTGTTGCCAAGAACGGATCCTTTACGGAAAAGAGTTTCTCTCGAAAGGAGTAAGTGGGAGGAAAGTAGAACTTCGATGAAGTACTACCTCTTAAACCGGAAAGTAGTGCAGCTCGGAAAATGTTCTGTGGTGCCTACACCGAATGGAGAGGAAATTAATGATGATGATCAAGGTACTTGAATCAAGTTGCTCTTGAACTTCAGAGGGTCCACTAGGACACGTTCCGCACTGCAGTGGTACAGCAACCTGTCTTGGAAAGCATGTTGTTAGACAACAGTGAACCTTGAACTATGAAGAAGCGATGGCGGGCCTAGATTCCAACAAATGGCTTGAAGCCATGCAATCCGAGATAGGATCCATGTATGAAAACAAAGTATGGACTTTGACAGACTTGCCCGATGATCGTGACGATAGAAAACAAATGGATCTTTAAGAAGAAGACGGACGCGGATGGTAATGTTACCATCTATAAAGCTCGACTTGTCGCTAAGGGTTATCGACAAGTTCAAGGGATTGACTACGATGAGACTTTCTCTCCGTGGCGAAGCTTAAGTCCGTCCGAATCATGTTAGCAATTGCCGCATACTATGATTATGAGATATGGCAGATGGACGTCAAAACGGCATTCCTTAACGGTTACTGTGACGCCCGGGTGATTACGCTACAGTAATCCGCACTTAATCCGCACTGATGATGCCACGTCACCTCGGTTACCGTTGACAACTCTCGCGTTGTTTCAAATCATTTTCAAAATTCAAATTCAACAAGGTCAAACATTTGAAGTTTTCAAATATTAAACTTTATATGTTCGGAGTGAACCAAATATTTCATAAGTATTTATGATGGTGAAACCCCCACTTTTATAAAATGTTTACTTACTCTAAGCTGATTAAAACAGTAGCAAATTACAATTATTTAAGTGCTTAAAATATTAAACATCTTAAAAAAAAGAAATTTAAAAGCGAAAAGAGAACACCCTCTCATTGGGCCACGGCCAGATGGCCTCGTGTTAATCGGGCGGCCCAACCGATCACCCCCCGGTCGGCCCACTCCCCTCGCCCCCACCCCAAACCCTAGCCCCTCACATACCCCCCACTCACCCGATCCCGATGGGATCGACCACCCCCACTCTCTCTCTCTCCCCCACGATCCCATCTCCTCCCTCTGTTCCCGATCCAGATCAGGCACTCGCCCCCCCTTCGCCTCGCCCCTGCCCTCGTCCCAGGCGCCTTGCCTTGCCCCCTCTCTTCCCGTCCTCGGCCTCCTCGCCCTCCCCTGTCGGCCTCCTCCACCCGGCCGAGCGCCACCATGCCCCGTCCCCTCGAACGCCTGAGCCGCCCGAGACCCCGCCGCCAGCGCCTCCTGTCGCCGGCGTGCCACAAGCGCCGCCGCGCCTCCCATGGCCGCACCAGTCGTGGGCCGGCGCCTCGGCGGCGTGTGGGCGCCGCCTCCTCGCCCTCCTTAGCACCGCGAGGCGCCACCCCGAGGACGCCGCCGCCTCCACCTCGTCGGTCTACCCGCCGGCCTGCCTTCCGCTCCGCCGCGTCGGCCTCAACGACCACCCCGACCCCCCACCAAGCTCGTTGCCATGACCCTGCCCCCATTGTGAGGCCTCCCCTTCTCCCCTCTCCCCTCCCTCGTCGGCGTCCGGCTCGGCCGTGCCGCCGCAAAGGCACGCCCCCCCGGTCCCCTCGGCTCCCGGCTCCGGCCGCCCAGAGCCAGCTCAAGGCCCCTCCTCCCGTTCGGCGCCCTCCTGCCAGATAGACCGAACCCCCGATCCCCCTTCTCCCGAGTCCGCCACCGCCTCCGTCACCCCTCACTGGGCTGCTCGCTGCTGGCGCGGCCGTGGCTCGGCCACTTGCCGCCACTCCGCCTGTCCGCCACATCAGCCCGCCCGCCCCGGCCGGCAGGTGGTGCCGGATCGGGCGGCACCACTAATCAAGACCCACATGCGCCTGCCCGTTAGGCCGGTGCCTCGACTAGGGGCCCCACCCCAAAAACAAAATAAAAGAAATGTATTAATTTAATGAGCGAAAATGAATTAAAAAGTAATTAAACTAATTAACTAAATAATTAATTAATTAATTAATTGGGTAATTAATTAAACTAATTAATTACGGATTAGTTAAACCTAATCATTAGTTAAATTAATTGGGTAATTAATTAAACTAATTAATTCTGCATTAATTAACACTAATTATTAATTAACTTAATTAACCTAATTAACTAAGGTTAATTAATCGATTAGGTTAATTAAGCTATTAGTGTATGACATGTGGGACCCACTGGCGGGGTTGACTTAGTCAACCTGTTGCTGATGACGTCGGCATGACCTCATCTTGATGTCATAAATGCTTTCGAAATTAATTAATTAATTAATTTAAAATTCGAGAAATTAATAAAACCTTTTATAATTCATAACTTTTAATCCGTGGCGGATTAAAATATTTTCAACATGAAAGTTGCTCGAGCGGCGAGGCGATTCCGGATCGCGCATCCGTTCGTCCACCGCACGTCTCTAACCTATCGAACCTGCAAACTTTCTCCTCCGGTTCATCTCAGATGACAGACGTCCGGGCAGGATAACTTCCGGATGCTTCCCCCTAAACCAAGACCCTTCTTACCACGTTAGAACACGCCTAGCTTCGCTTCTTGGCATGTCATGCATCGTTTTGCATCTGTTATCGTGTATTCATTGTTTCTTCCCCTCTTCTCTTGGTGAGACTACGAGACCGACCCAGCTGCGGTGGCGATTCGACTACAAGGTTGTGATCCTCTCTCTTGCCGAGCAACCAGCAAGCCCCCTTTGATCATCCCGATATCGCCCATTCCATTCTCTTATTGCTTGCACTAGATTTTGCTCTTTGTAATTGTTGCTCCTATTACATTGCATAGCTTGCTTTATTGTAACCTGCTATTGTTACCTACCGCTTATCCTAAACTGCTTAGTATAGGTTGGTTAGAGACCCATCGGTGACCCCCACCTTGTCCTTGTTGCCCCGCTTCATCATTGAAGACCCGATCAGCGGGATCGGAGACCAGCCCCGACACCGCACATCACTTCCCTTAGTTGCTCGACACTACTAGGTTACTATCGAGTCCGGGGTGAAACCTCTGACACCTCGATATTAACCTGTAGTATAGTTATCCGGTTGTGGTCATCGAGGGTGATTTCCTCTTTAACCACTTCGATCGACTCGTCGTGCAACCCCTCAAGTGTGGACCTCGGTGAATCCTCTTATGTTCACCTTGACGACTACATTGAGTGGAATACACGGGGTGATTCCTCGTGTTTTCCCTTGATGTTTGGACTCACGGTTACTTGGACTTTTACCATTGTTACTTGGAAGGCGGGTCGACCACGAGGGGTACCAGCGTGTAATTGCAGTGATGTGGAGCGGGTTGACTGGAGGGTGCCCGCGAGATACTTACGAGGCGTGGCGGGCATTCCTAGCCCTTGTCGCAAGTCCTCGAGGCGGGCAACGGGGTCACATCTTTCGTGAGTTACGCTTGTTACCGCGTTCCTAATCCACTACGATTTGGATATTTGATCCGAGGGGCCTCGGCACGATAGCACTAACCATCACGTGGGCTAAGTATGGGCGTTCTGCGTCGTATACATCAGCGAAGCTTATTAGACGTCGGCGTCGGGCGGCGCTTGGCGCGGATTAAGCTGGAGCGCTGTTAGGCTAGGTGCGCTTCGGCCGCCCTACATAGCGTCAGGAGTTCGGGAGATGGCCCATGACCCTGAGGGCATAGGTTTAGTCCGGCGTCTTGGCCTCTCTATTAAGCCTAGGTCGGGTTGCGGCGTATTGTTTGACCGAGGCGGGCATGACCTCGAAAGTGTGTCCGCCGGAGTTAAGCGGCGTGGTGGGTAAGTTGGTGCACCCTGCGGGAAGAAAACATCTATCGATAGCACTGTCCTCTGATAGCGGACACTTGGAGTTGTATCGATCGATACAACTAGAACTGGATACTTGAGATGAGACATGGATATGAGCTTTGGATTGTGATGATAAGCTGGATAGTATGGCTCAGGATTTCTTTCTCGCAGGAGTCGAGAAAGGATCTCTGCCGAGGTTGATAATACTCTGCTACTTTAAGTTATGTTACTCTACTCCCTCTTGTTTGCTGCAAGATGGTGGTTTCGGAAGATGCTAGTCTTCGTTAGGACTAGGCCTTCTCTCTATTACGGCATTCTGCAGATTCAGTCCACCGATATGGCCTTTACACATATATCCTTGCATATGTAGTGTAGTTCCTTGCTTCAGTACTTTGGATGAGTACTCACGGTTGCCTTGTTCCCCTTTTTCCCTATCTCTATTCGATTGCTGCAATCGGGCGATGGAGCCAGGATCGAGGCGCCACCGCCTCGGCGACTACTACTCGGGCGCCTACTACTACGTGCAGCCCGGCGGCGGCGACCGAGAGTGACCTAGGAGGATCCCGGCGGGAGGCCTGTCCTCTTCGATCTGTATCCCAGTTGTGCTAGCCATCTTATGGCACCTTGTTTAACTTATATGCGTACTCGGATATTGTTGCTTCACTGACTTCGTCTATGATCGAGCACTTGTATTCGAGCCCTCGAGGCCCCGGCTTGTATTATGATGCTTGTATGACTTATTTTAATTGTAGAGTTGTGTTGTGATATCTACCGTGAGTCCTTGATCTTGATCGTACACATTTGCGTGCATGATTAGTGTACGATTGAATCGGCGTCTGAGTTGGTATCGAGCCGATTGCTGTAGAATCCCCTTCCACACTCCTTGGCGAAGTTGAGTCTAGACATTGTAAAACTTTTACTAACTTGGCTGTGTGCCTTACGGGCCCACGTCGCCATCGGGTGGTATTAGGATCTTTTACTCCTCGACCTTTACTGCGGGGCTCGAACTCTCTTCTACTCGGGTTAAACGATTTTGTTAAAACAACACTAACTTTAGGTTCTCGCAAGTACTTTCTCCGGAGAGCCCCTCACTTGGATGGTCAAATACGCTAATCGGAAGATTCGAAGATACTATCGATGTCCTCTCGAGGCCTTGTGCTCATTACTTATGCTATTCGACCACCGATAAATCCGTATGGATTACTACTTACACTTGCCATTCATCGATCACCCCGGTGATCTTGTTATTACAAGATACCCAAGTTTTCTCTATTGATCCGAGAATACTTTGTGCCTCTTGCCTAGCAGTTCTTTGCCACATGAATACCCCTTCAAATAAATCCTCTCACTTGTCGAGTATCCGCTCATTCCCTGTTGTTCATGTGTTACACAAAATTCTTCAAAATACTATTCGATCTCCCGAGAATCCTCTGGAGCCTTTGGCTCTTGAAATTCTTGCTTGCTTGCATTATGGTTAATCCCATAAGTCTCGTAGCCATATTGACATTCCTTGTCATTATCATTTTGGGTCTGTTGACTCAATATGTTTGCGAATACCCGCAATCATCATTGATTCTTATAAGTTACCTTTCTGGCTGAGCTGCCATTCTTTTAACCGGAATTGGTTCTTGACCAATCCAATTGCCGTTGATTGTACCCTAAGGCTATTCAACTTATCCCCCCTAAATCAGAGCATTGCTTCTGATCCCTTGATTTGGGAATCATAATTCCTTTGCATTTGACAATTGAGTTAGTCAGTTGTTTCTATAATTTGATCTCCTTGCATTCTTCTTCCTCTAGTTAAGTACTGATGCTCACGTCATACCCCTTATGGACCATCAGGTCCATTATTGGATTTCACCCACAAGATCCTTCATATTCAATAACTTTGTGAGACCTTCCCCGATACATAATGCCTTTGGTAAATTGCATCCTCTGCTTTGTCAACCATGCTCTACCTCCGAGCTTGTGTTATTTTACTCTTGAAACTTGTGGTATATGTTTCTAAGAAGCCCCTATGGGTTGAACCTATGTCTTCCTTTATATGTGTGAACTCGGAAGTTTTCACGAGTCATACTCATCTGGTATTTCACCAGGTACAACTTTCAACACTAATGCCTTTATCAGAGCGAGAAGTGAATGGAAGGGTATGCATTGGAAAAGTGGGAGTCGACCTTGAACTTTGTGTTCATGCCCATGGACACGATGTAGATCTTATCATTAAAACTTCTCTTAAATTAATTATTCCTTTGGTATAAGTTCATCTTATATCGGGATCGGCCTTTTGCAATCGTGGTTCCGACCATGATTGTTCTTCTTTGATCTCATTTCTCGGACAAGTTAAAACAATTGTCTCCTATGGATCAATACACCAGTCCAACCTTTACTTTGATCTTGTGTCGAGTATTACCCCCCTGGTATCTCGAGATTGTCATGGAACTGCATAACTTTTTATGAGTTCTTCAAGTGCTTGTACCCGATCACGCCGTTCCTAGTCTGTTTGGCTATATCGTTGTCGTGATGATTTTAACTGTTCTACCCGTTCCTTCTTCATGGAACACAATTTTCGACGGTGAATTAACCTTACGTCGATCCTCATCGTCTTATCATTTCACCTTGGACAACAAGCTTGGTATCGAGTTTGTGTCGTACCCTTGGTTCTAATAACCTTTCACTTCATCATTACGTTGACTTGATGTCGTCGCTGTTTGATTACATCTGCATGAAATCTCTCGACAATTGTGTCATGATCATCATCAACCTTATGAGCTCTTCCAGGAATTCAATTGAATTCATGATGGGTAATACCATCCTTGCCCTCGATGATTCCTGTTCTCATCGACCACTTTATTGCCTTCCGTTCAACACAAGTTGTTCGTGTTTTGTGTAAACCTTGAGATCCCTGCTATCCAGCATTTGTTCTTCTTTACCTTGGAGTAATACCATCTGTTAATATCAAGGATGTTGTGAGGACTGCTCCACCTCTTAAGAAATTCTTGGTATTGAGATGCTTCTCACCATCACCATTCTTTCTTGGTCCCCGTGTTGCTTCCAACCGGTGTACCAACAAGTGAACGGTGCTGTTTGAATTCTGCCCTTCTAGCAAGCCTCTTGCTTTGAAGTGAAATTCTTAGGCTATCGATTATTGAATCACCATTCTGACATTGGTCGTGCAACCCAACCCATCGGGCGCACCTTTCAACCAATGTTTACTTGTGTATGTTTTCCTCGAGCATATTTCCTAGTATCATTTGTTCCGACAAATGTTATCTCCTTGTTCACTTAATTGTGGAAATCCATCTTTTGAGAATCTCGATGAATTACCGTTGAGTTCACCAGAAACCTCCTTGTCCTCTCCTTGGGTTAATGATGGACTTTTGTTAACGGAAAACACTCCATAGTTCATTTTCCCGAGAATCTTACAATGTCATCTCGTCAATTTCGTTGCACCTTTTCTTCTCGGTATCCTAAGTCCGAGGTACCACGACACCAATCGGATCTGAATCTCGGTCGATATGATGGTTGGGACAACTTTCAAGAGTTATGATGTTGATCCTTTGATGACCCGGTAGCATGATGTCATGCCTAGCACCCCATTGGAGGACCTATCATTATAGATTCCTTTTCAGCAGGGTTATCCATTCCTCCATGAGGGAATTGAAATACTGATTCTACAAGTTATTCCAGATGGATCGCCGTTGGTTCCAAAGTCTGATCTTCACCAAGGCCATGTCAATGCTATCTCGTAGCATGTCCGTGATACTCGATTTTCAACAAGAACATTGAAGCCCAATGCTATATGTTCTTGCTCAATTAACCAAACACCGTTGTATGGGTAATGTCATGAAATTTCTCTCCCTTACCTAAAGGGTTTTCCACATTATATCCTGTCATGGATATCATGCTCGCTTATCCTTGGTAAGGGTATATCCTGAAATATGTGTTTAAACACATTTTCCTTTCCATTATTCTGCTCAACCAAATGATCACATTTTCCTTTCCATGGGTCTGCTTGACCATCCTTGGGATATATATAATCTAAGCGGTGATAATCCCCCGCTTAGGTAAACACCTCGTTGTACCACTCGTAAGTAAGACCCTATTACTATTGTTGATGACATTCCGTAACCACCGATGGGCGAGAACCTTGCCGATTGGTCCGCCTCGTTCGACGAAAGGGAAAATGGTTCTCTTCGTCCCTCGCCCTTTGTACCTATGTTGTTGCCGACATGACCCTCGAGTCTCCTCGACTTGCCTTGCTTACATGATCGTGTAAGAGGTCACCAACCTTCTAATTGTAACCACATGGTGGGCCCATAACCCACAGTTTCACAGGATCGAAACCTGACTCGTCCTGTACACCTTATTCCCAAAGTTATTCCTCCGCGTGGACTCGTATGTAATTCACGGGCCACCGTCATAGTGATCTATTCTCGGTATCGACGCGATACTTACTCTCGCTACTCACGAACCCCCTTCTCACCTGATCATGGGCTTGAGCAACTACCTACCCGCTTGGGGCCTATTATGGTACCTTCGTACCTTACTCTCGAGGTATTTCATAAGTTCAACTCGAGAGTTAATCTTATACTAATTCATGGGTTACCCCAGATTTGTTTCCCTTAGAAGCATTGTGTCAAGTGGCGGCCCTTTTCTTTCGTAAATGCGATGGAGTTCCCAAGAAATGATGACCAGTTTATCATGATGCATCGGAATAAAGATTTGAAGACATCAACGAAGGGATTAACTTCTTGAGAAGATCCGTTAGATTATCGTAACGGACCATTCCCCTTGCTCCCTCTTAAATCTCGGGCGAGATTTCTTGTAATGGAGGAGAATTGTGGCCCCGGGTGATTACGCTACTGATAATCCGCACTTAATCCATGACTGATGATGCCACGTCACCTCGGTTACCGTTGACAACTCTCGCGTTGTTTCAAATCATTTTCAAAATTCAAATTCAACAAGGTCAAACATTTGAAGTTTTCAAATATTAAACTTTATATGTTCGGAGGAACCAAATATTTCATAAGTATTTATGATGGTGAAACCCCACTTTTATAAAATGTTTACTTACTCTAAGCTGATTAAAACAGTAGCAAATTACAATTATTTAAGTGCTTAAAATATTAAACATCTTAAAAAAAAAATTTAAAAGCGAAAAGAGAACACCCCCTCTCTCATTGGGCCACGGCCAGATGGCCTCGTGTGTCGGGCTGCCCACCGATCACCCCCCCAGTCGGCCCACCCCTCGCTCCCACCCCAAACCCTAGCCCTCCGTTACCCCCACTCACCCGATCCTGATGGGATCGACCACCCCCACTCTCTCTCGCTCTCCCCCACGATCCCATCTCCTCCTCTGTTCCCGATCCAGATCGGGCACTCGCCCCACCCCCTTCGCCTCCCCTGCCCTCGTCCCAGGCGCCCCCGTGGCCGCCCCCCTCTTCCCCGTCCTCGGCCTCCTCGCCTCCCCGTCGGCCTCCTCCACCCGGCCCGGCGCCACCATGCCCCGTCCCCCTGAAGCCCGAGCCGCCGGAGACCCGCCTGCCGCCGCCTCCTGTCGCCGGCGTCGCCCAGCGCCTCCCCCATGGCCGCACCAGTCGTGGCCGGCGCCACCGGCGCGTGTGGGCGCTTCGCCTCCTCGCCTCCTTCCACGAGGCGCCACCCGAGGGCGCCGCCGCCTCCACCTCGTCGGTCTACCCCCGGCCTGCCTTCCGCTCCGCCGCGTCGGCCTCAACGACCACCCGACCCCCACCAAGCTCGTTGCCATGACCACCCCCCCCCACTGTGAGGCCTCCCCTTCTCCCCTCTCTCCCTCCCTCGTCGGCGTCCGGCTCGGCCGTGCCCGCCTGGGCACGCCCCCTCCGGTCCCCTCCGCTCACGGCTCCGGCCGCCCGAGCCCTCAAGGCCTCCTCCTCCCGTTCGGCGCCTCCTCGCCAGATAGACCGAACCCCGATCCCCTTCTCCCGAGTCCGCCACCGGCCTCCGTCGCCCCCTCACCAGCGTGCTGCGCCGCACGCCGTGGCCAGTGGCTCAACCACTTGCCGCCCAGCGCCAGTCCGCCCACATGCCGCCTGCCCGGCCGGGTCAGGTGCCGGATCGGCGGCACCAAGAATCACACTCATGGCGCCTGTGCCCGTTAGGCCGGTGCCTCTGACTAGGGGGCCCCACCCCCCAAAAACAAAATAAAAGAAATGTTTTAATTTAACAGAACGAAAAATGAATTAAAAAGTAATTAAACTAATTAACTAATTAATTAATTAATTAATTAATTGGGTAATTAATTAAACTAATTAATTCTGGATTAGTTAAACCTAATCATTAGTTAAATTAATTGGGTAATTAATTAAACTAATTAATTCTGCATTAATTAACACTAATTATTAATTAACTTAATTAACCTAATTAACTAAGGTTAATTAATCGATTAGGTTAATTAAGCTATTAGTGTATGACATGTGGGACCCACTGGCGGGGTTGACTTAGTCAACCTGTTTGCTGATAACGTCGGCATGACCTCATCTTGATGTCATAAATGCTTTTCAAATTAATTAATTAATTAATTTAAAATTCGAAAATTAATAAAACCTTTTATAATTCATAACTTTTAATCCGTGGCCGGTTAAAATATTTTCAACATGAAAGTTGCTCGAGCGATTTAGGCGATTCCGGATCGCAATCCGTTCGTCCACCGCACGTCTCTAACCTATCGAACCTGCAAACTTTCTCCTCCGGTTCATCTGTATGACAGACGTCCGGAACCGGGATAACTTCCCGGATGCTTTCCCCCCTAAACCAGTACCCTTCTTACCACGTTAGGACACGCCTAGCTTCGCTTCTTGGCATGTCATGCATCGTTTTGCATCTGTTATCGTGTATTCATTGTTTCTTCCCCTCTTCTCTTGGTGAACTACGAGACCGACGCTGCGGTGGCGGTTCGACTACAGTCTTGTGATCCCTCTCTCTTGCCGAGCAACCAGCAAGCCCCTTTGATCATCCCGATATCGCCCATTCCATTCTCTTATTGCTTGCACTAGATTTTGCTACCGTAATTGTTGCTCCTATTACATTGCATAGCCTTTTATTGTAACCTGCTATTGTTACCTACACCTTATCCTAAAGCTGCTTAGTATAGGTTGGTTAGAGACCCATCGGTGACCCCCACCTTGTCCTTGTTGCCCTGCTTCATCATTGAAGACCCGATCAGCGGGATCGGAGACCAGAGCCCGACACGCACATCACTTCCCTTAGTTGCTCGACACTACTAGGTTACTATCGAGTCTGGGGTGAAACCTCTGACACCTCGATATTAACCACGTAGTATAGTTATCCGGTTGTGGTCATCGAGGGTGATTTCCTCTTTAACCACTTCGATCGACTGCGTCGTGCAACCCCTCAAGTGTGGACCTCGGGTGAATCCTCTTATGTTCACCTTGGCGACTACATTGAGTGGAATACACCGGGGTGATTCCTCGTGTTTTCCCTTGATGTTTGGACTCACGGTTACTTGGACTTTTACCATTGTTACTTGGAAAGGCGGGTCGACCACGAGGGTACCAGCGTGCTTAATTGCAGTGATGTGGAGACGGGTTGACTGGAGGGTGCCCGCGAGATACTTACGGGCGTGGCGGGCATTCCTAGCCCTTGTCGCAAGTCCTCGAGGCAGAACAGCGGGTCACATCTTCGTGAGTTACGCTTGTTACCGCGTTCCTAATCCACTACGATTTGGATATTTGATCCGAGGGCCTCGGCCCGATAGCACTAACCATCACGTGGGCTAAGTATGGGCGTTCTGCGTCGTATACATCAGCGAAGCTTATTAGGCGTCGGCGTCGGGCGGCCTTGGCGCGGATTGGGCTGGAACGCTGTTAGGCTAGGTCTGCTTCGGCCGCCCTCATAGCGTCAGGAGTTCGGGGAGATGGCCCATGACCCACAGGGGCATAGGTTTAGTCGGCGTCTGGCCTCTCTATTAAGCCTAGGTCGGGTTGCGGCGTATTGTTTGACCGAGGCGGGCATGACCACAGAAAGTGTGTCCGGCGGAGTTAAGCGGCGTGGTGGGTAAGTTGGTGCACCCTGCGGAAGAAAACATCTATCGATAGCCTGTCCTCTGATAGCGGACACTTGGAGTTGTATCGATCGATACAACTAGAACTGGATACTTGAGATGAGACATGGATATGAGCTTTGGATTGTGATGATAATCGGATAGTATGGCTTCAGGATTTCTTTCTCGCAGGAGTCGAGAAAGGATCTCGGCGAGGTTGATAATACTACTGCTACTTTAAGTTATGTTACTCTACTCCCTCTTGTTTGCTGCAAGATGGTGGTTTCGGAAGATGCTAGTCTTCGTTAGGACTAGGCCTTCTCTCTATTACGGCATTCTGCGATTCAGTCCACCGATATGGCCTTTACACATATATCCTTGCATATGTAGTGTAGTTCCTTGCTTGCAGTACTTTGGATGAGTACTCACGGTTGCCTTGTTCCCCTTTTTCCCTATCTCTATTCGATTGCTGCAATCAGACGACGGAGCCTGGATCGAGCACGCCACCGCCTCGGCGACTACTACTCGGGCGCCTACTACTACGTGCAGCCGGCGGCGGCGACCGGGAGTGACCTAGGAGGATCCCGGCGGGAGGCCTGTCCTCTTCGATCTGTATCCCAGTTGTGCTAGCCATCTTATGGCACCTTGTTTAACTTATGTCGTACTCTCGAGATATTGTTGCTTCCGTGACTTCGTCTATGATCGAGCACTTGTATTCGAGCCCTCGAGGCCCCTGGCTTGTATTATGATGCTTGTATGACTTATTTTAATTGTAGAGTTGTGTTGTGATATCTACCGTGAGTCCTTGATCTTGATCGTACACATTTGCGTGCATGATTAGTGTACGATTGAATCGGCGTCCTGATTACTATAAGGAAGAGTTGTATATGATGCGGCGGAAGGTTTTGTCGATCCTAAGAATGCTAACAAGGTATGCAAGCTCCAATGATCCATTTATGGGCTGGTGCAAGCATCTCGGAGTTGGAACATTCGCTTTGATGAGATGATCAAAGCGTTTGGGTTTATCTTGAGACTTATGGAGAAGCCTGCGTTTACAAGAAAGTGAGTGGGAGCTCAGTAGCATTTCTCATATTATATGTAGATGACATACTTTTGATGGGAAATGATATAGAACTTTGGACAACATTAAGGCCTACTTGAATAAGAGTTTTCAATGAAGGACCTTGGAGAAGCTGCTTACATATTAGGCATCAAAATCTATAGGGATAGATCGAGGGCGCCTCATAGGTCTTTCACAAAGCACATACCTTGATAAGATTTTGAAGAAGTTCAAAATGGATCAATCAAAGAAAGGGTTCTTGCCTGTTTTTGCAAGGTATGAAATTGAGCTCAGCTCAATGCCCGACCACGACAAAAGATAAAGAAGAGATGAGTATCATCCCTATGCCTCACCATAGGATCTATTATGTATGCCATCTTTGTGTACCGGACCTGATGTAAACCTTGCCGTAAGTTTTGTAGGAAGGTACCAAAGTAATCCCGCAAGGAACACCGGACAGCGGTCAAGAATATCCTGAAGTACACGAAAAGGACAAATGACATGTTTCTCGTTTATGGAGGTGACGAAGAGCTCGTCGTAAAGGGTTACGTCGGCGCTTAGCTTCGACACAGATCTGATGACTCAAAGTCACAAACCGGATATGTGTATATGTTGAATGATGGAGCGATGGCTGGTGCAGTACAAGCGAGCATCGTGGCGGGATCTACATGTGAAGCGGAGTACATGGCAGCCTCGGAGGCAGCACATGAAGCAATTTGGGTGAAGGAGTTCATCACCGACCTAGGAGTCATACCCAATGCGTCGGAGCCGATCAAACTCTTCTGTGACAACACTAGAGCTATTACACTTTCCAAAGAGCCCAGGTTTCACAAGAAGACCAGGCACATCAAGCGTCGCTTCAACTCCATTCGTGAAAATGTTCAAGATGGAGACATCGAAATTTGCAAAGTGCATACGGATCTGAATGTCGCAGATCCGTTGACTAAACCTCTTCCGCGGGCAAAACATGATCAACACCAGAACTCTATGGGTGTTCGATTCATCACAATGTAACTAGATTATTGACTCTAGTGCAAGTGGGAGACTGTTGGAAATATGCCCTAGAGGCAATAATAAAAGTATTATTATATTTCCTTGTTCATGATAATTGTCTTTTATTCATGCTATAATTGTATTATCCGGAAATCGTAATACACGTGTGAATACATAGACCACAATATGTCCCTAGTGAGCCTCTAGTTGACTAGCTCGTTGATCAACAGATAGTCATGGTTTCCTGACTATGGACATTGGATGTCGTTGATAACGGGATCACATCATTAGGAGAATGATGTGATGGACAAGACAATCCTAAGCATAGCACAAGATCGTGTAGTTCGTTTTGCTAGAGCTTTTCCAATGTCAAGTATCTCTTCCTTAGACCATGAGATCGTGTAACTCCGGATACCGTAGGAGTGCTTTGGGTGTACCAAGCGTCACAACATAACGGGTGACTATAAAGGTGCATTATAGGTATCTCCGAAAGTGTACATTGGGTTGACACGGATCGAGGCTGGGATTTGTCACTCCGTATGACGGAGAGGTATCACTGGGCCCACTCGGTAGTGCATCATCATAATGAGCTCAAAGTGACCAAGTGTTTGTTCACGGGATCATGCATTACGATGCAGTAAAGTGACTTGCGTGCGAGATTGAGCGAGGTATTGGGATACCGACGATCGAATCTCGGGCAAGTAACATATCGTCGACAAAGGGAATTGTATACGGGTTGTTTGAATCCTCGACATCGTGGTTCAACCGATGAAATCATCGAGGAGCATGTGGGAGCCAACATGGGTATCCAGATCCCGCTGTTGGTTATTGCCCGAGAGCCGTCTCGGTCATGTTCGCATGTCTCCCGAACCCGTAGGGTCTACACATAAGGTTCGGTGGCGCTTAGGGTTGTATGAATATGAGTATGCAGCAAACCAAATGTTGTTGAGTCTGGATGAGATCCCGACGTCACGAGGAGTTCCTAATGGTCCGGAGGTAAAGATTTATATATAGGAAGTCTTATTTTGGTCGCCGGAAAAGTTTCGCGCGTTATCGGTATTGTACCGGGAGTGCCGAAAGGGGTCCGGGGGTCCACCAGGGGGGTCCACCTTCCCCGGGGGGCCCCATGGGCTGTAGGGGGTGTGCCTAGAGATCAAGGAGAGGGGAGAGTCCTAAGAGGGGAAGGCACCTCCGAGGTGCCTTGGGGAGGATGGACTCCTCCCCCCTCTTGGCCGCACCCCTTCCTTGGAGGAAGGGGCAAGGCTGCGCCCTCCCCCCTCTCTTGCACCTATATAAAGGGAGGGGAGGGAAGGGGCAGCCGCACCCTGAAGCCCTTGGCGCCTCCCCTCTCTGCTACACCTCCTCCTCCTCCTGTAGTTGCTTAGCGAAGCCCTGCCGGAGTTCTGCTGCATCCACCACCACGCCGTCGTGCTGCTGGATCATCATCAACCTCTCCTTCCCCCTTGCTGGATCAAGAAGGAGGAGACGTCATCCGCTCCGTACGTGTGTTGAACGCGGAGGTGCTGTCCGTTCGGCACTAGGTCATCGGTGATTTGAATCACGGCGAGTATGACTCCATTATCCCCATTCCATTGAACGCTTCCGCACGCGATCTACAAGTGGTATGTAGATGCAATCACTCTCCCATGACTCGTTGCTTAGATGAACTCATAGATGGATCTTGGTGAAACCGTAGGAAAAATTTTAATTTTCTGCAACGTTCCCCAACAGGTATTGCTTAATGTAAAGGTACGGTGTGTTGCATCTTATCTAAGTTATTAAGGTTTATTGTGTGTGTTAAAAAATGTCCGTGTCCAAACATATCATTTCTTCCCTAAACCAAGTCATGAAGTTCGAGAACTTGTAGTTTTCATCAATGAAAATCGGAGGGGGTGAGAAGCCCTCTCTTTCATTAAAAAAACAAGTCATGAACTAACATGCAAATTTATTCCCTTTAAATACTAAACCAAGTGCCACTCTAACCCTAAACCAAGTGTCACTCTAACCAAAATCATGTGGCGGTGCAAACATACGTTTCCAATCCTCCAAAATTTCAGTGCAAAACAAAGGAAAACCACTCTCACGCGTGTGCAAACATTCACGGTCTCACTATGTTTAAGGGCATATTTTGTTGGGGAACGTAGCAGAAATTCAAAATTTTCCTACGTGTCACCAAGATCTATCTATGGAGAAACTAGCAACGAGGGAAGGAGAGTGCATCTACATACCCTTGTAGATCGCTAAGCGAAGCGTTCATGAGAACGGGGTTGAAGGAGTCGTGCTGTCGTGATCCAAATCACGGAGATCCTAGTGCCGAGCAGACGGCACCTCCGCGTTCAACACACGTACAGCCGGTGGCGTCTCCCATGCCTTGATCCAGCAAGGAGAGAGGAGAGGTTGAGGAAGACTCCATCCAACAGCAGCACAACGGGCGGTGGTGGTGGAGGAGCGTGGCAATCCAGCAGGGCCGCCAAGCACCAAGGGAGAGGAGGAGGAGGAGGCGGGGCTGCACCAAGAGGAGAAGTTCTCATGTGTGTTGGGCAGCCCAAAACCTCAAGTATATATAGGGGAAAGGGGCTGCGCCCCTTTAGGGTTTCCACCCCAAGGGGTGCGGCCAGCCCTAGATGGGACTTGGGGCGGCCAGAGGGAGGAGTGCCTCCCAAGTCAAGTGGAGGCCCTCCCCTTAGGGTTTCCCCCTCCCATGCGCATGGGCCTTGGGGGCTGGTGCCCCTGGCCCATTAAGGCTAGGCGCCCCCTACAGCCCATGCTACTGTATTGGACGTGGTGGAACAATTTCGGACCTCCGGACCCCTCCGGAATCCTCCTAAGCTTCCAGTACAATACCGAAAAACCCGAACTTTTCCTAACCCGAACAACAACTTTCCATATATAAATCTTTACCCCGGACCATTCGGAACTCCTCGTGACGTCCGGGATCTCATCCGGACTCGAACAACATTCGGTAACCACATACAAACTTCCTTTATAACCCTAGCGTCATCGAACCTTAAGTGTGTAGACCCTACGGGTTCGGGAGACATGTAGACATGGCCGAGACGTTCTCCGGTCAATAACCAATAGCGGGATCTGGATACCCATATTGGCTCCCACATGTTCCACGATGATCTCATCGGATGAACCACGATGTCAAGGACTCAATCAATCCCGTATTCAATTCCCTTTGTCTAGCGGTATTGTACTTGCCCGAGATTCGATCGTCGGTATCCCGATACCTTGTTCAATCTCGTTACCGGCAAGTCTCTTTACTCGTTCCGTAACACATCATCCCGTGATCAACCCCTTGGTCACATCGTGCACATTATGATGATGTCCTACCGAGTGGGCCCAGAGATACCTCTCCGTTTACGGAGTGACAAATCCGATCTCGATTCGTGCCAACCCAACAAATACTTTCGGAGATACCTGTAATGCACCTTTATAGCCACCCAGATTCGTTGTGACGTTTGGTACACCAAAGCATTCCTACGGTATCCGGAGTTGCACAATCTCATGGTCTAAGGAAAGATACTTGACATTAGAAAAGCTTTAGCATACTGAACTACGATCTTTGTGCTAGGCTTAGGATTGGGTCTTGTCCATCACATCATTCTCCTAATGATGTGATCCCGTTATCAATGACATCAAATGTCCATGGTCAGGAAACCGTAACCATCTATTGATAAACGAGCTAGTCATCTAGAGGCTTACTAGGGACATGGTGTTGTCTATGTATCCACACATGTATCTGAGTTTCCTATCAATACAATTATAGCATGGATAATAAGCGATTATCATGAACAAGGAAATATAATAATAACTAATTTATTATTGCCTCTAGGGCATATTTCCAACAGTCTCCCACTTGCACTAGAGTCAATAATCTAGTTCACATCGCCATGTGATTAACACTCACAGGTCACATCGCCATGTGACCAACATCCAAAGAGTTTACTAGTGTCATTAAACTAGTTCACATCATCATGTGATTAAGACTCAATGAGTTACGGGGTTTGATCATGTTTTGCTTGTGAGAGAGGTTTTAGTCAGCGGTGCGTAACATTCAGATCCGTATGTACTTCGCAATTCTCTATGTCATATTGTAAATTTTTGCTTCCACGCTCCACTTGAAGCTATTCCAAATGGTTGCTCCACTATCGTATCCGGTTTGCTACTCGAGTCACTCGGATAGGTGTTAAAGCTTGCATCGGCGTAACCCTTTACGCCGAACTCTTTATCACCTCCATAATCGAGAAACATGTCCTTATTTACTACAAGGACAATTTTGACCGCTGTCAATGATCCACTCTGGATCATTCTTGTACCCCTTGAGTGACTCATGGCAAGGCACACTTCGGTGCGGTACACAACATAGCATACTATAGAGCCTATATCCGAAGCATAGGGGCGACCTTCGTCCTTTCTCTCTTTTCTGCCGTGGTAGAGCTTTAAGTCTTAACTTCATACCTTACAACTCGAGGCAAGAACTCCTTCTTTGGTGATCCATCTTGAACACCTTCAAGATTATGTCAAGGTATGTGCTCATTTGAAAGTATTATTAAACATTTTGATCTATCTTATAGATCTTGATGCTTATTGTTCAAGTAGCCTAATCCAGGTTTTCCATTGAAAAACACTTTTCAAACAACCCTATATGCTTTCCAGAAATTCTACATCATTTCTGATCATCAATATGTCAACAACATATACTCATCAGAAATTCTATAGTGCTCCCACTCACTTCTTTGGAAATACAATTTCTCATAAACTTTGTATAAACCCAAAATCTTTGATCATCCTATCAAAGCGCACATTCCAACTCCGAGATGCTCACTCCAGTCCTTAGAAGGATCGCTGGTGCTAGCATACCTTTTAGCATCCTTAGGATCGACAAAACTTTCTGATTGTATCACATACAACCTTTCCTTATGAAAACTGGTAAGGAAACTCGTTTTGACATCCATCTGCCAGATTTCATAAATGCAGCTTATGCTAACATGATTCCGACGGACTTAAGCATCGCTACGGATGAGAAAATCTCATCGTAGTCAACTCCTTGAACTTGTGAAAACTCTTACCACAAGTCGAGCTTCATAGACGGTGATATTACCGTCCACGTCCGTCTTCTTCTTAAAGATCCATTTATCTCAATGGCTTTCCGATCATCGGGCAAGTCCACCAAAATCCATGCTTTGTTCTGATACATGGATCCTATCTCGGATTTCATGGTTTCTAACCATTTGTTGGAATATGGGCCCACCATCGTTTCTCCATAGCTCGTAGGTTCATTGTTGTCTAGCAACATGACCTTCAAGACAGGATTACTGTACCACTTAGAAGTAGTACGCATCCTTGTCACCCTACGAGTGCGGTAGTGACTTGATCCAAACTTCATGATCACTATCATAAGCTTCTACTTCAATTGGTGTAGGTGCCACGGAACAACTTCACGTGCCTGCTACACACTAGTTGAAGTGACGGTTCAATAACCTCATCAAGTCTCCACCATCCTCCCACTCAATTTTCCGAGACAAACTTTTCCTCGAGAAAGGACCCGATTCAAGAAACAATCCCTATTGCTTTCGGATCTGAATTAGGAGGTATACCCAACCGTTTTGGGTGTCCTATGAAGATGCATTTTATCCGCTTTGGGTTCAAGCTTATCAAACTGAAACTTTTTCACATAAGCGTCATAGCCCCAAACCTTTAAGAAATGACAGCTTAGGTTTCTCTAAACCATAGTTCATACGGTGTCATCTCAACGGAATTATGTGGTGCCCTATTTAAAGTGAGTGCGGTTGTCTCTAATGCCTAACCCATGAACGATAGTGGTAATTCGATAAGAGACATCATGGTACGCACCATATCCAATAGGGTGCAACTATGATGTTCGGACACGCCATCACACTATGGTGTTCCAGGCGGTATTAATTGTGAAACAATTTGCACAATGTCTTAATTGTGTGCCAAAACTCGTAACTCAGATATTCATCTCTATGATCATATCATAGACATTCTATCCTCTTGTCACGAAGATCTTAAACTTCACTCTGAAATTACTTGAACCATTCAATATTTCAGACTTGTGTTTCATCAAGTAAATACACTCGGTATCTACTTAAATCATTAGTGAAGTAAGAACATAACGATATTCCTTTGCATGCCTCGGCACTCATTGGACTGCACACATCAAAATGTGTCACTTCAACAAGTTGCTATCTTGTTCCATCTTACAGAAACCGAGGCTTTTCAGTCATCTTGCCCATGTGGTATGATTTGCATATCTCAAGTGATTCAAAATCAAGTGAGCCCAAACGATCCATCTGCATGGAGTTTCTTCATGCGTACACACCAATAGACATGGTTCGCATGTCTCAAACTTTTCAAAAACGAGTGAGTCCAAAGATCCATCAACATGGAGCTTCTTCATGCGTTTACACCAATATGACTTACATGGCGATTGCCACAAGTAAGTGGTACTATCATTACTATCTTATATCTTTGGCATGAAAATGTGTATCACTACGATCGAGATTCAATAAACCATTCTTTTAGGTGCAAGACCATTGAAGGTATTATTCAAATAAGCAGAGTAACCATTATTCTCCTTAAATGAATAACCGTATTGCGATAGACATAATCCAATCATGTCTATGCTCAGCATAAACACCAAATCATAATTATTCTGGTTTAATACTAATCTTGATGGTAGAGGGAGCGTGCGATGTTTGATCACATCAAAATTGGAAACACTTCCACACATATCGTCGACTCTCCTTTAGCTAGTCTCCGTTTATTCCGCAGCTTTTATTTGAGTTACTAACACTTAGCAACCGAACCGGTATCTTAATACCACTGGTGCTACTAGGGTACTAGTAAAGTACACATTAACATAATGTATATCAATATACTTCTATCGACCTTGCCAGCCTTCTTATCTACCAAGTATCTAGGGTAATTCTGCTCCAGTGGCTGTTCCCCTTATTACAGAAGCACTTAGTCTCGGGTTTGGGTTCAACCTTGGGTTTCTTCACTGGAGCAGCAACTGTTTTGCCGTTTCATGAAGTATCCCTTGTTGCCCTTGCCCTTCTTGAAACTAGTGGTTTTACCAACCATCAACAATTGATGCTCCTACTTGACTTCTACTTTCGCGGTGTTAAACATCGCGAACACTTCAAGGATCATCATATCTATCCCTGATATGTTATAGTTCATCACGAAGCTCTAGTAGCTTGGTGGCAATGACTTTAGAGAAACATCACTATCTCATCTGGAAGATCAACTCCCACTCGATTCAAGTGATTGTTGTACCCAGACAATCTGAGTACAAGCTCAACGATTGAGATCTTCTCCTTTAGTTTGTAGGCTAGAAAACTCGCCGGGGTCTTATACCTCTTGACGTGGACACGGGCCTGAAATCCCAATTTCAGCCCTCGAAACATCTCATATGTTCATGACGTTTGAAAAACGTCTTTGGTGCCTCAACTCTAAACCGTTTAAGCGAACTATCACGTAGTTATCAAAGCGTGTATGTCCGATGTTCGCAACATCCACAAACGACGTTTGGGGTTCAGATATCTTGGCGGTGCATTAAGGACATAAGCTTTCTCGTCCGCATAATCGCTCTCGTCAACTTTCAACTATATTTTCTCTAGGAACATATCTAAGCAGTGGAACTAAAGCGCGAGCTTATGACATAATTTGCAAAAGGTCTTTTGACTATGTTCAAGATAATTAAGTTCATCTTATGAACTCCCACTCGAATAGACATCCCTCGGTCATCTAAGTGATTACATGATCCGAGTCAACTAGGCCGTGTCCGATCATCACGTGAGACGGACTAGTCATCATCGGTGAACATCTTCATGTTGATCGTATCTACTATACAACTCATGCTCGACCTTTCGGTCTCTCGTGTTTCGAGGCCATGTCCGTACATGCTAGGCTCGTCATCAAGTTAACCCTAAGTGTATTGCGTGTGTTCCGAGGCCATGTCTCAGACATGCTAGGCTCGTCAACACCCGTTGTATGTGAACGTAAGAATCCATCACACCCGATCATCACGTGGTGCTTAGAAGCGACGAACTTTAGCAGCGGTGCACGAGTTAGGGAGAACACTTCTTGAAATTGTTGTAAGGGATCATCTTATTTACTACCGTCGTTCTAAGTAAACAAGATGCATAAACATAATAAACATCACATGCAATTATATAGTAGTGACATGATATGGCCAATATCATATAGCTCCATTGATCTCCATCTTCGGGGCTCCATGATCATCATCGTCACCGGCATGACACCATGATCTCCATCATCATGATCTCCATCATCGTGTCTTCATGAAGTTGTCTCACCAACTATTACTTCTACTACTATGGCTACCGGTTAGCAATAAAGTAAAGTAATTACATGGCGTTGTTTAATGACTCGCAGGTCATACAATAAATAAAGACAACTCCTATGGCTCCTGCCGGTTGTCATACTCATCGACATGCAAGTCGTGAATCCTATTACAAGAACATGATCAATCTCATACATCACATATCATTCATCACATTCTTCTTGGCCATATCACATCACATAGCATACCCTGCAAAAACAAGTTAGGCGTCCTCTAATTGTTGTTTGCATGTTTTACGTGGCTGCTATGGGTTTCTAGCAAAACGTTTCTTACCTCATAAAACCACAACGTGATATGCCAATTGCTATTTACCCTTCATAAGGACCCTTTTCATCGAATCCGTTCCGACTAAAGTGGGAGGCGGCACCGCTTGCCACCTTATGCACCAAGTGCATGTCGATCAGGTGGAACTCTGTCTCACGTGGAAATGCGTGTAAGGTCGGTCCGGGCCGCTTCATCCCACAATACCGTCGAAACAAGATTGGACTAGTAACGGTAAGCATATTGAACATCATCAACGCCCACAACTACTTTGTGTTCTACTCGTGCAAAGAATCTACGCAATAGACCTAGCTCATGATGCCACTGTTGGGGAGCGTGGCAGAAATTCAAAATTTTCCTCGTGTCACCAAGATCTATCTATGGAGAAACTAGCAACGAGGGAAGGAGAGTGCATCTACATACCCTTGTAGATCGCTAAGCGGAAGCGTTCATGAGAACGGGGTTGAAGGAGTCGTGCTGCGTCGTGATCCAAATCACCGGAGATCCTAGTGCGAGCGGACGACACCTCCGCGTTCAACACACGTACAGCCGGTGGCGTCTCCCACGCCTTGATCCAGCAAGGAGAGAGGAGAGGTTGAGGAAGACTCCATCCAACAGCAGCACAACGGCGTGGTGGTGGTGGAGGCGTGGCAATCCAGCAGGCTTCGCCAAGCACCAAGGGAGAGGAGGAGGAGGAGAGGCATGGCTGCACCAAGAGGAGAAGTTCTCATGTGTGTTGGGCAGCCCAAAACCTCAAGTATATATAGGGGAAAGGGGCTGCGCCCCTTTGGGTTTCCCACCCCAAGGGTGCGGCCAGCCCTAGATGGGACTTGGGGCGGCCAAGAGGGAGGAGTGCCTCCCAAGTCAAGTGGAGGCCCTCCCCTTAGGGTTTCCCCCCTCCCATGCGCATGGGCCTTGGGGGCTGGTGCCCCTGGCCCATTAAGGCTAGGCGCCCCCTACAGCCCATGCTACTGTATTGGGCGTGGTGGAACAATTTCCGGACCTCCGGACCCCTCCGAATCCTCCGGAGCTTCCGGTACAATACCGAAAAACCCGATCTTTTCCTAACCCAACAACATCTTTCCATATATAAATCTTTACCCCGGACCATTCCGAACTCCTCGTGACGTCAGGGATCTCATCCGGACTCAAACAACATTCGGTAACCACATACAAACTTCCTTTATAACCCTAGCGTCATCGAACCTTAAGTGTGTAGACCCTACGGGTTCGGGAGACATGTAGACATGGCGAGGCGTTCTCCGGTCAATAACCAATAGCGGGATCTGGATACCCATATTGGCTCCCACATGTTCCACGATGATCTCATCGGATGAACCACGATGTCAAGGACTCAATCAATCCCGTATTCAATTCCCTTTGTCTAGCGGTATTGTACTTGCCCGAGATTCGATCGTCGGTATCCCGATACCTTGTTCAATCTCGTTACCGGCAAGTCTCTTTACTCGTTCCGTAACACATCATCCCGTGATCAACCCCTTGATCACATCGTGCACATTATGATGATGTCCTACCGAGTGGGCCCAGAGATACCTCTCCGTTTACACGGAGTGACAAATCCCAGTCTCGATTCGTGCCAACACAACAAATACTTTCGGAGATACCTGTAATGCACCTTTATAGCCACCCAGTTATGTTGTGACGTTTGGTACACCCAAAGCATTCCTACGGTATCCGGGAGTTGCACAATCTCATGGTCTAAGGAAAAGATACTTGACATTAGAAAAGCTTTAGCATACGAACTACGATCTTTGTGCTAGGCTTAGGATTGGGTCTTGTCCATCACATCATTCTCCTAATGATGTGATCCCGTTATCAATGACATCAAATGTCCATGGTCAGGAAACCGTAACCATCTATTGATAAACGAGCTAGTCATCTAGAGGCTTACTAGGGACATGGTGTTGTCTATGTATCCACACATGTATCTGAGTTTCCTATCAATACAATTATAGCATGGATAATAAACGATTATCATGAACAAGGAAATATAATAATAACTAATTTATTATTGCCTCTAGGGCATATTTCCAACATATTTATCCCGTAAGTGTTTTGGTGATTGATGACGATACTTTTGCGGACTAATTGTATGCTTTGAGTTCCTCAGATGGTTCATCACTAGGCACGAGACGATTCGGTGCCCCTCGGAGACTATTGAAGACGGCGTCGTCCTACGTTTTGTTTTGGTGGATTTGAGTCGTAGGAGAGCCGTACTATTAAGAGGGGGTCCGCGTCGGAAAGGTTTGGGCGGAATCAACACGTACACTTGTCCCTCCTTTCCCTGCATTTTGGAGCTTCCCTTCGTTATCTTGGTTGTGCGGAAATCTGACGACTACTGCTGTACTTGCGGTAGTACCGCAAGTACACGCGGTAGTACCGCTGGGCGTCACGGTAGTACCGCTCCTCTGGAGCGGTAGTACCGCGGTTCCCAGGCCTAGTGCCGCTCCGGTGCGGTAGTAGGGGCGGATGTAATTTTTTACATCCGCGCCCACCACGGTAGTACCGCTCGTCCAGCGCGGTAGTACCGCGGAGCCCACGGTAGTACTGCTCCCTAGGAGCCGTAGTACCGTGGCCCTCCTACCTAGTACCGTAGTTTCACGGTAGTAGGCGCCATAGAACGGTAGTACCGCTCCTCGGGAGCGGTAGTACCGCGTCGGATTTTTGTACCACCGCAGTTTCAGCGGAAGTTGGCACGGATGTAATTTATTTCATCCGCGCCCTTCCCAGTGTGGACTCTCCCGCCTGCGGTAGTACCGCAAGGGGAGCGGTAGTACCGCATGAGCGGTAGTACTGCCCCTTAGTCAGGCTAGTTCCGGCCTGTGCTGCTGCCGCGGTAGTACCGTGGTCCGCCACGGTAGTACCGCGCAGCCTCGCGGTAGTACCGCGCCCCTGGAGCGGTAGTACCGCGCGTCGCGGGCTGAACATGTGGATAACGGTTGGATTTTTCCCATGACTATATAAGGGGCGTCTTCTACCTCTAGTTGACCACCTCTTCTCTCTCTAAGCTCCATTGTTGCTCCAAGCTCCATTTTGGCCGGATCTCTCTCCCTAGCCAATCAAACTTGTTGATTTGCTCGGGATTGGGTGACAAGGGCCCGATCTACACTTCCACCACAAGATATTTGATTCCCCCCACTTATCCCTTGCGGATCTTGTTACTCTTGGGTGTTTGAGCATCCTAGACGGTTGAGGTCACCGTGGAGCCATATTCCATTGTGGTGAAGCTTCGTGGTGTTGTTGGGAGCCTCCAGTTAAGTTGTGGAGATTGCCCCAACCTTATTTGTAAAGGTTCGGTCGCCGCCTTCAAGGGCACCAATAGTGGAATCACGGCCCTTGCATTGTGCGAGGGCGTGAGGAGATTACGGTGGCCCTAGTGGCTTCTTGGGGAGCATTGTGCCTCCACACCGCTCTAACGGAGACGCACTTGCCCTCAAAAGGAAGGAACTTCGGTAACACATCCTCGTCTCCACCGGCTCCACTCTTGATTATCTTATCCCTTTACTTATGCAAGCTTATTTGTGTTCCTATCCTTGCTTGCTTTTATGCTTGTGTTGTTTGCATCATATAGGTTGTCCACCTAGTTGCACATCTAGACAACCTTTATTATTGCAAAGTTTAAATTGGTAAAGAAAAGCTTAAAAATTGTTAGTTGCCTATTCACCCCCCCTCTAGTCAACTATATCGATCCTTTCAATTGGTATCGAGCCTCGTCTCTTTTAAGGACTTTACCGTCCAAGAGTATGGTTGACGTCATAGATGATGTGGGGAGCACTCCGTGCGAATCCGATATCATCTACGGGAGATGGGGGTACCTCGATCTCTCGTGAGGAATTCAATGTGGCGTTGGACACATTGAAAAACTCCATGACGAGCGAGGTCAAGGACATGTTTAAGGAATTCCTAGAAGGGCTTAAACTTTCCACCGCACCCGTGAAAGTGGGTGATCCCGCCAACACGGGAGCGGATGCTAACTCCGATAAGGGGGAAGCTACTAGTGAGAAAGCCCCCTTGTCTAGTGGTAAGAATGGCACCGACATCTTTGCCCATGTGCAACCTCCCGTTTATGGTGGACCGATTCCTTCCACTCATTTGAATCATGCCGGTCCACCACCTAAGATTGATAAAAAGGAGGATTTTGATTCTTGGGTTTATCGTTTTAAGCGTCATTTAAATCATGTGAACACTAACCTTTGGAGAATCATTGAAGAAGGTTTCTATCCGCATGATCCGAGCAACTTTTCTCCAAGAGAAGTCGTGGACCATCAATTCAATGAGAATGCTCTATTCATCATCCAAGAAGCAATCCTTCCCGAAGACCTACCTCATCTCCGGCCTTACTCCCGTGCCAAAGATGCTTGGCTCAAGGTGGTTTCCCTTTATCGAGGAAGCGCAAGCATTCAACGTTCCAATTATGAAGTGGTCCAAGATGAAGCCGATGAGTTTGCAATGAAGGAAGAAGAAGAACCTCGGGAGCTCTATCGGAGAGTAACCAAGCTTGTTGTCTCCCTCCGGGATCATGGAAGTAAGGACACAGATGACAACTGGATCAAGCGCAAATTTCTCAAGGCAATGATGCCCTACCACAAAGCCATGTCCTCCGTCATCCGTCAACGACCGGACTTCCACACCCTGTCCTCAAGTGATGTCTTGGATGAGTTTGTGGCTATGAGCATATTGGACAAGACCGCCGACAATGCGGTGCTTCGCTCCCAAAGAGCAAAGAAGCCCAACCTCGCTTTGAAGGCCAAGATTTGTGTCGAAGAAGATGGAGAGGAGGAAGAAGAAGAGAGCAACCTCGAAGATACTAAGTATGATTATCATGAACACATGGCCCTTGCTTCAAGACAATTTTGGAGCAAGAAGAACTCAAGGCCCAACTTCAACAAGAGCAACTCAAGTGGCACTAAGGGCAAGCAACGAGTGAGGACTTGTTTCAATTGTGGCAATGTGAGTCACTTTGTTGCGGAGTGTCCATATGAGAAGAGGGAAGACAATGGTGGCAAGCTCATCCGTAAGGACAAGGCCAAGTCTTTCCCCAACAAGAGCAACTTCCCAAAGAAGGCTCCTCACAATGCCTTGGTGGTTCAAGAAGAGTACAATGAGGATGATGATGATGATGAGGATGGTGAATCGGTTGCCATGGCCTCCGTGGCCATTGCAATGACTCCTCGGGTGTCTCTCTTTGGTTCACCCAATGAAAGCATCACCGCCAAGTGCCTCATGGCTAAAGCCACAAACAAGGTAACCCCCAACATCAAAACTACCATCATCAATCATTCTTCTTTGACGGATTGCATTGATGAACATGAGGGGACTAATGTGGAGGAAAATGAATTTGAGATCTTTATGAGTAAACTCAAGGGCAAATCCAAGAAGCACTTCGTTGCTCTCTTGGAACAACTTGGTGAAGCCAATGTCATGATCGAGACTCATGAAGAAACCATCTCTAAGATGGAAGGGCATAGTCGTGACTATGCCGATGAGATTTGGATCTTTCCAATGATCTTGAGGAAGAGCGTGGTCTTTGTTTGGCTCTTGAGGAGTCATACAACGATGATCATGCTAAATTAAAGAAAGACCTTGATCATGCTCTTGTTGTGTCTCGTGTGCTTAGCTCCGAGAAGGCAAAGCTTGGGGTTGATCTTGCTAGACTCAACGAGGACTTTGACATTCTCGACAAGGCTCACAAAGTCTTGAAGGGTGCTCATGCTAGTCTCAAAGAGTCTCATGATCAACTCCAAGTGAATCTAACCAAGGATAAAGCCACCTTTCCTCATATGATATTGATTGATAATGCAAATGCTACTAACCCTTGTTGTGAGCATGTGCATCTTGTTGAGGAGAATGCTAAGTTGAAGGAGCAACTTGAAAAGGGCCTTGTCACATGCATTCAAGGTGAGAAGAACCTTAACGACCTTTTGAGTAATCAAAAGGAAGTTGTAACCAAGGAGGGATTGGGTTCGCGCCCAAGCCCAAGAGCAAGAAGAAGAATGACAAGACCAAGCAACCTCCCCTCTCAAGCAAACTTTTGTGAGGGAGGGAGAGGTGTTTCAAGAAGAAGAAGAACCGTGCAAAGGGTGGCAATGCCAAGAAGGACAACGTCATCCCCATGAACATAGCCGTGACTTTAACCCCTCATATGTGTTGTGCCATGCTAGTGATGGGCATGTTTATGCTAAATTTGTTGGTTCTTCTTATGAGTACATTGAATGGTCTATTTGGGTTCCTAAGACCCTCGTTACTAACATCAAAGGACCCATTACCAAATGGGTACCTAAAACCAAGCATTGATCTCTTGTAGGGATTTGCTTCCGGTGGGGGTTCATGGTTGCTCGATAGTGGAGCAACAAATCATATGACCGGGAGCAAGGACATGGTGGTGGACGTGCAAGAGATTCCATCTATGCCCACCAATGTCGAGTGGGGTGATGCATCACATTCTAAGGTATTGGGTCTCGGCAAGGTTGTCATTTCTCATGATCTTACGATCGAGAAAGTCATGCTTGTTGAGTCCCTTGCATACAATTTGCTTTCCGTTCGTCAACTTGCAGTCATGGGTTTTGCTACCTTCTTTGACGTTGATACCGTGGCCCTCTTGTGGAGCAAGACTCTTAAAGTAGCCTTTGTTGGGCATGTCGAAAACGGTCTCTATGTGATTAACTTTTCGGAGCGACCCACTAAGATCGCGACATGCCTAATGGCTAAAGTTGACGAGGGATGGCTTTGGCATCGCCGTTTAGCCCATGTAAATATGAGATCTTTGCAAAGTCTTCTCAAGGGGGACCATGTCCGTGGACTAACAAATGTTAGTTTTGCCAAAGACCGTGCTTGCAGTGCTTGTATTGAAGGAAAGCTACATGAGAAGGCTCACCCTCCCATGACCATCATATACTCAAAGAGACCCTTGGAGCTCCTTCACATGGATCTCTTTGGGACACCATCATTTGATGGTCTTGGAGGTAGAAAGTATTGCTTGGTGATTGTGGATGACTATTCAAGATACACTTGGGTATATTTCTTCAAGAGGAAGAGTGAGACTCAACAAACCGTCATCGACTTTGCAAATGAAGCTCAACGTCAACATAATGCAAAGATCTTGACTATAAGAAGTGACAACGGCACCGAGTTCAAGAACTACACCTTGGATGAGTTTCTTAGTGATGAGGGAATCAAGCATCAATATTCTGCACCATATACCCCTCAACAAAATGGTGTTGCGGAGAGAAAGAACCGGACTTTGATGGATGCGGCAAGGACCATGATGGCGGAGTTCAAGTCTCCATACAACTTTTGGGCCGAAGCCATCAACACCGCATGTCATGCATCCAATCGGCTCTATCTCCGCAAAGGCTTGAACAAGACTCCTTATGAGATACTCACGGCAACAAGCCCAACCTCAAGTACTTCCGGTGTTCGTGTAAGTGTTTCATTCTCAAGAAAGGTGTTCGTTTGTCTAAATTTGAAGCTAGAGCTCATGAGGGCATATTTGTTGGTTATGCTACAAACTCTCATGCTTACCGTGTCCTCAATAAATCCACGGGACTTATTGAGGAGACGTGTAACATGGAGTTTGATGAGAATAACGGCTCCCAAGTGGAGCAAAGTGGCACTTGTGATGTAGGTGATGAAATTCCTCCCAAGCCATAAGAAGAATGGGAGTTGGTTTTATCCTACGCATTGAGGAACCCCTTGTGGCGAAGGAGAGGACAATGCTCCACTCAAGTGGAGCCATCACCAACCCAAGGCCCACACGCTTCCGAAGAACAAAGTGAAGGCCCTCAACCTCATGAACAAGACCAAGGGCAAGATCGTGCTCAAGACGATGATATCACCTCAAATGATGCCCAAGGTCAAGTTCTCTCCCCCGAGCATGCTCAAGATGAAGATCATGCTCAAGACGGCGCTCAAGATGATCAAGTGACCCCTCCTCATCTCACCTCCGAGGAGGAATTAGAGCGTCGCGCCGCCAAGATTGCTTCCAAACTCACCACCAAAGGCCATCTCATGGAGAATGTGGTTGGAAGTCTAAGAAAAGGGGTAAGCACTCGTAGACAATTGGCAAACTATTGTGAACATCACGTGTTTGTCTCTTGTGTTGAACCTTAAAAGGTCTATAAGGCGCTCGAAGACTCGGATTGGCTCAATGCCATGCATGAAGAACTCAACAACTTCGAGTACAACAAGGTGTGGAGATTGGTGCCAAGGCCATCGGAGAACCACAACGTCATTGGAACCAAGTGGATTTTCAAGAACAAGCAAGATGCTCATGGGAACATCATTCGCAACAAGGCAAGATTGGTAGCACAAGGCTACTCCCAAGTCGAGGGTATCGACTACGGTGAAACCTTTGCTCCCGTTGCTCGTCTTGAATCCATTCGTTTGTTGATTGCTTATGCTTCCCATCACAACTTTAAGTTGCAACAAATGGATGTGAAAAGTGCTTTTCTCAATGGTCCCATTAATGAGTTGGTCTATGTCAAGCAACCCCGGGTTCGAGGACCCTACTTCCCGGATCATGTGTATCAACTCGATAAGGCACTCTATGGCCTTAAACAAGCCCCACGTGCGTGGTATGACCACCTTACCGAGTTGTTACAAGATCGTGGATTTGAAGTGGGCAAATCGATCCCACTCTTTTACTAAGAAGGTCAATGGGGAGTTGTTTGTATGCCAACTATATGTTGATGATATTATCTTTGGTTCTCCTAACAAAGCTTTCAATGAGGAATTTGCCACTCTCATGACCTCCAAGTTCAAGATGTCTTCGATGGGAGAGTTGAAGTTCTTCCTTGGTTTCGATATCAAACAAAGAAGAGAAGGAACCTTCATCAACCAAGCCAAATACACTCAAGACATGCTCAAAAGATTCAAGCTAAGTGATGTCAAGCGGCTACTACACCAATGCCCACCAAGTGCCAACTTGACATTGATCCCAATGGTAAAGCGGTGGATCAAAAGGTATATCGCTCCATGATTGGATCCTTGCTTTACCTTTGTGCATCTAGACCGGATATCATGTTGAGTGTGGGAATGTGTGCACGGTTTCAAGCCGCAGCGAAGGAAAGTCACTATGTGGCGGTCAAGCGAATCTTCGATATTTGGCTCATACCCCAAACTTTGGCTTATGGTACCCAAGAGGAGCAAACTTCAAGCTTGAAGGATTTACGGATTCGATTGGGGGAGACAAAGTGGATAGGAAGTCCACTTCCTGAGGGTGCCAATTTCTTGGTTGCTCCTTGGTAAGTTGGTCTTCCAAGAAGCAAAGTTGTGTGTCTCTCTCGTCCACAAGCGGAATATGTGGTGGCGGTAGTTGTTGTGCTCAACTCCTATGGATGAGGCAAACTTTAAAGGAGTACGGTGTCATTTGTGACAAATTGCCTCTTTGGTGTGATAATGAAAGTGCCATCAAGATTTCTCTCAACCCGTGCAACACTTCAAGACGAAGCACATCGAGATTCGTATCATTTCATCCGGGATCACATTAGGCGAGGGGAGATCGAGCTCAAGTATGTCAACACTCAGGATAACCTTGCAGATATATTCACGAAGCCCTTAGATGAAGCAAGATTTCGCGAGTTAAGGCATGAGCTAAATATCATCGATTTGAGCAATGTGACTTGAGCCCGTGCACTCCCACCACACTCAACTTGTTGTCTAGTTTAGGTGTAGGCATGGACATAGGGGAGTGTTGTTCTCTCAATGAACTCTCCTCCCCCATTATGCATAAATCGATCACCTCTTTCACATTAGCCATTTTTTATGGTACTTGTGTTCCAAAGACGAGTTTTGGTCATGGGCCCAAGGATAATTCTTCGCGGTGCCATACCATCCAACTCAAACATAGGTGGCTTCGGCCACCGCCCTCTCTCCTTGAGAGGCCTTGTCGTTTGGTGGTTTCTTGTTGTCTTTTGCCCCTGGTTTTGTGCTAGATCTTGTGGTTTCTTGTGTGTGAATAGTTTCCTTGCAAAGGCCCTCTTTTCGTTTTTGAAACTTGCGGTGACTTGAGTTCACGGTACTACCGCGGCCAGCTGCGGTACTACCGCAGCATGCCACGGTACTACCGCGACCTCACGGCAGTAATTTTTTACTGCCGCCCGGTTGAGCGGTACTACCGCCTCGGTGCGGAACTTCCGCCCGAGCGGTACTTCCGCGACGGTTCGAGGGCGTGGGGATAAGGACGGGCAGGGGGAGTTCTAACTCCCCATACCCATTCGCAGTCTTCTCCCCACGTCGCCTCCTTCTCTCCTTGCTCAAGAACAGAACCGCGTCCTTCGCGGATCTCCTCCACCGCTGCCCTCCGTGATTCCGACCGGTGGGATTGTTCCCACCACGTGCTCTTGCTATGGACCCAGGTTTTCCCCAACTCCCTCTCCTTGTTGATGGTGTTTGGTGTTTCTAGGTTTTGGGGGAGGCTTGTGTGTTCTTGAGATTGATAGGCTTAATCTCTGCAAGAATAGGATGAAGGAGTGTGGTATTGCATAGGATTTATATGTGTATTGTTGTCATGCGCTAGATCTGATCACTGTAGCACCGCCGTTGTTTCGCGGTTCTTTTCAGATTCGAATCGCTAGTTGGATCTGCTGCGACGCGGTACTACCGCCCGTATGGCGCGGTAATACCGCTTGCACGGTACTACCGCCCTTCGGGTGCGGTACTACCGCGCTCTATGCGGCACTAAAGCTCTACTTCCGCTCCAACCACGGTACTACCGTGACCTCGCACGGTACTACCGCGTTTGGAGTAGTACTAATGCTTTAGTGCCGCAAGCAGTGGCAGTCCTACCGTGACTCACACCTATCGCATGCCAACTTTCTCATATGTCTCCTATGCATCTTTGGTGCTTTGCGTGTGTGTCTCAGGTGGTGGCTCTCGCCGGTCCAATCCCAGCCGTGACACTGGCTCCAAGCGTCTGCGCAACCCCGGTGAAGCACCAGAGGGCTCCTCCTCTGCCCCCAAGCGCCATGTCAAGACAACTGCTAGCAAGTACAAGGAGCCTGCCAAGGGCATGGATGAGATGCCCCAATCTGACTACGTCCGTCTCAGGAAAATTGACCCGTACGTGACCCCTCGTTCCTCTATCAGGGGCTGTGAGCTGTTCTGGAACAAGCATCAAACCAACGTCTATCTGGATGTTATCAAGAACAAGCAGAATACCTATGTGGATGTGAAGTGGATTGACATGCATCACTTGAGGAAGGACAAGTTCCGTGCCTACTTTGGAGAGGCTCTGGACTTGGTGGAGCAGTTTGGCATTGAGCATGTGATATCCTTTCACCTTGACTATGATCCTGAGCTCATTGGTCAGTTCTTTGCTTCAGTTTACTTTCACCCTAATGAGGAGAGGAGGATGACCTGGATGACCAATGGCCGTAAGTCGATCGCTACCGGAAGGAGTTCATGGATTTGCTCCAAGTTCCTAATGACGGGCTCGACTCTCCCGTGGGTGTTCGCCCCCATGCCAACTCTGACTCTGCCAACAAGGACAGGCTTGCACCGTACTATGTTGAGAAGACGCTTCCAAGTGGCAAGATAGGGTTGGTGCTCAACTCTTTTCTGGATATCATGTACCGCATCTTCCGCAACTCCTTGTTCCCTCGCATTGGTGACAAGGACAAGGTCCATGCCTATATGGTGGATATGATGCTCATCTGCGAGGAGGCTCGTTTGAAGACGGCGTCGTCCTACGTTTCGTTTTGGTGGATTTGAGTCGTAGGAGAGCCGTACTATTAAGAGGGGGTCCGCGTCGGAAAGGTTTGGGCGGAATCAACATGTACACTTGTCCCTCCTTTCCCTGCATTTTGGAGCTTCCCTTCGTTATCTTGGTTGTGCGAAATCGGCGACTCTCGCTGCTGTACTTGCGGTAGTACCGCAAGTACACGCAGTATAATACCCATGATCGCGTCACGGTAGTACCGCTCCTCCGGAGCGGTAGTACCGCTGTTCCCGAACCTAGTGCCGCTCGGTGCGGTAGTAGGGGTGGATGTAATTTTACATCCGCGCCCACCACGGTAGTACCGCTCGTCCAGCAGCGGTAGTACCATGAGCCCACGGTAGTACTGCTCCCTAGGAGCCGTAGTACCGTGGCCCTCCTACCTAGTACCGTAGTTTCACGGTAGTAGGCGCCAAGCAATGGTAGTACCGCTCCTCGGGAGCGGTAGTACCGCGTCGGATTTTGTACCACCGCGGTTTCAGCGAAGTTGGCACGGATGTAATTTATTTCATCCGCGCCCTTCGAGTGCCGTGACTCTCCTGCCTGCGGTAGTACCGCAAGGGGAGCGGTAGTACCGCGAGCGGTAGTACTTGCCCTTAGTCGAGCTAGTTCGGCTGTCTGTTGCTGCCATGTAGTACCGTGGTCCGCCACGGTAGTACCGCGCAGCCTCATGATAGTACCGCCCCGAGCGGTAGTACCGCACGTCATGGGCTGAACATGTGGATAACGGTTGGATTTTTCCCATGACTATATAAGGGCGTCTTCTACCTCTAGTTGACCACCTCTTCTCTCTCTAAGCTCCATTGTTGCTCCAAGCTCCATTTTGGCGGATCTCTCTCCTAGCCAATCAAACTTGTTGATTTGCTCGGGATTGGGTGACAAGGGCCCGATCTACACTTCCACCACAAGATATTTGATTCCCCCCACTTATCCCTTGCGGATCTTGTTACTCTTGGGTGTTTGAGCATCCTAGACGGTTGAGGTCACCGTGGAGCCATATTCCATTGTGGTGAAGCTTCGTGGTGTTGTTGGGAGCCTCCAGTTAAGTTGTGGAGATTGCCCCAACCTTATTTCTAAAGGTGCCGCCTTCAAGGGCACCAATAGTGGAATCACGGCTCTTGCATTGTGCGAGGGCGTGAGGAGATTATGGTGGCCCTAGTGGCTTCTTGGGGAGCATTGTGCCTCCACACCGCTCTAACGGAGACGTACTTCCCCTCAAAAGGAAGGAACTTCGGTAACACATCCTCGTCTCCACCGGCTCCACTCTTGATTATCTTATCCATTTACTTGTGCAAGCTTATTTGTGTTCCTATCCTTGCTTGCTTTTATGCTTGTGTTGTTTGCATCATATAGGTTGTCCACCTAGTTGCACATCTAGACAACCTTTATTATTGCAAAGTTTAAATTGGTAAAGAAAAGCTTAAAAATTGTTAGTTGCCTATTCACCCCCCCCTCTAGTCAACTATATCGATCCTTTCACTATGTATACCTTCCTTCCCTACCCATGTCAAAGTCTTTCCATCTGACCTAGCGGTTACCAGCGCAACCCTAAACGCCACAAACCCACGCAGTCCTGGGTTCGAGTCCCCTGCCGCACCAATTTTTTGTGCATTTTCCACCCTTCATTTTTAGACAAATTATTTTTTTCTCAATGTAATGCCCTTAAAAAAATGTTCATTTGTTTTGGCACCAGGTGTAAACCTCTACCAGAGCTGAGGCACATTTTCCATGACATTTTGGTCTTTGATTTAAATCTCGGTGTATTTGAATTGGAGTAATTAAATTGCTATTAAATATTTAACAGCTCCAAAAAAAATTTAACCTTAATTGTTTGGCTCTGGAATAATTCAATTAGCTTTCACAAAAAGTTTCAGCATTATGATTTACTGCCTAAATTAAATCGAATAGAAAACAGAAAAACGCGCAAGAGAACCCCTGAATGGGCCTAATTGGATGCAGTTGGCCCATTAGTCTAGCTTGCACTTGGCTCTACACTCTCAATTTGGCCCACAGAGGAACCTTTTTTTTGACAGAAAGGCAGAGCAGAGAGCTGCATTTCATTGATCAAAATTTCTGAATTCCTCATTTCTTATCTTTTTTTCAACATATTTAAATGTTGGTCACTTCTTCTCCTTTTTTTAACATTTAAACAACTTTGACCAACATTTAAAGTTGGTGAATTTCTCATACAATTTCAAGCTTACAAATTCCTCCGTAATTCATGCCTTTCCATACATTTTCAACATTACAGCCAATGCGATTACCATACCTACAAATGCCCAAAAGTATTTGCAAATGGGTATTGGTAGTGCTTGATCTTCAAGCTTCCTAACCTTCTTATTCAACATCCTAAGCTCAATAGCTAGCTCTCTGTCAGTGCGTGCTTCGCCCTCCATCTCTTCTTCCGGAGCTCGTGCTGCGGCCACTGCCGTTCGTGGCAGCATGCATAACCATTCTTCATGCTCTTCTTGCAGTTCATTCATCAGAGTCTTGGCCAGAGCATCGACCCAAAGAAAGAAGCATGTCACCTGCATAAACACCAAACAGATCAACCCATTGCTCAAAGATCCCGACCACGAAAATAGTGCAATTGCCCCGATTCTTAACCCGTTCTCGCTGCACACGTAGAACGGACGATTCTGGTTCCTCGATGTGTGAGAAACCCTCCGAACAACGCCCGCCCGACACCGCGGACAGACGAAGACAGGCATGTCCACACGCGCCCGGCTCTGCATCCGCGAGGTGGCGCGAGAGCTTGAGGAAGACATGGAGCTCGGAGCCGAAGGAGATCTCAACGCCGCCGCGCCCTCCACAGCTAGCTTCCCACCGCCGTGCTCTCTCTCTCTCGCCGTGGTCACTGCCATGCTCTCTCTCTCTCTCCGTGGTCACGGCCGCTGTGTGTCACCCGCTTATATAGCACACCCGCAACGGCTCTCTGCTCAACGGCTCTCTGCTGGGTCCCACAAGCCACGTGTGCAACGGTCTGAATAGAATTGGCCGTCTCTGCCGCCTGGTCCCACTTGTAAGGGCCGAGTCAAAAGGTTGACCTGACGGAGATGGCAGAGTTCACGGAACGAGTCGGTGCGCACGGACTAGGGGCAAAACTAAGCATAATTCGCATCTGAGGGCAAAACGGAGCACATGGACACCAATGAGGGCAAAACGATAATTAACCCTTGATTTATAGATATACTACGTAAATTTTTGTCAGACTTGAATGACTGATAGTTCGCTGTAAAATTAAATGTATGCGTTAGTTATAAAATTTTCAAGTTAACTTATGCACTCGTATAGTAGCACATGAATGTATTTCTTAAGTTACATGGATCAGTAAATAATTTAACTGCTTGTTTCGGTCACTTGATTCTAGTTTACTTGCCATGCTTGGATAAGGAGGCTAGACAGGCTTTGCTGTATTTTCAGCAACCCAACGCTACAACACGCTCTGCCCCTAGGGTCTTGTTTGCCAAAAGCGTCGACGTAGATCGTGTCGTCGGTACAGGTGATCGTGTTAGCTGGTTGGTAAGACTCGTAGCGCTAGCGTACAAACATATGGCAATGCTAATGCCTTCTAGCAATAGAGGGATGATTGAGCCCGAGGAGGGTATCTTTGACCTTTGCGTCGGGCTCAACAACTTTTGTGATTACATGATTCGCCGATAGCGATCGGCTGCACGCGAGAGGGCTCGGATGGCTCTGGCGCGCCTCAAGGCGTATCAGAAGGATATGGACGTTCACGACATCATGTGGACGGAATTTGATCTAGCTCCCCTCTTACAGGAGGTTTGTATGCACGCCTTCAGAGTAGTGAAGTGTTGCGAGTACAAGGAGATCTTAGACATTTCGTGGAGGATTGGCTGGATGCCTGGATTAGATGTTTGTCGTGTTATCTTAGTATGTGACGGCTTGGATGAAAGGTTGTTTTGGACCGACTGACTATATCATACTGCACCTGGTTGCTTTTCTTTTCCCATTCTTTTGTTGTCTTGATGTTGATGGTATCCGATCCTATTTTACGATCATAAACTGAATGTTTATGTTTGTAAAACCCCACGGTTGGTTCATCGCTAAGCTCCTTTTGTTTTCTCAGCCGTTGGAGATGCTCTAGGAATGCTAGGCTACCATATTTAAGGTGCAACAATCCAATTGGCCCCTCCGAAGGTGAGTAGCATGTAGGTTTACCCGACACATAGCTTACTCTAAAGTCATCTTCACTGTGTGGCTAACAACTTGATAGGAGGTCGAGGTGGTTGACCAGTTCAGCCGATGCAGCTACGTGTAGAACATGTTTTGGTGCTAGCGACCAATTGCTTGACTGAATTGAGATTAGGCTGAGTAGAAGTTGTCCAGCGCAAAGTCAAACAGAGCAAGGATAGCATCTTTGAATATTTGATTGTCGTACCAATGATCCCACCACAAAGAAGCCATCTCCGAGCTTACACTTCGTGCTAGCATTGAAGGACAATGTAATTGCTGGGAAGAAGACATTCTTCCCTAATATGAAGTTTTCTATGATTTCCTTTGCTAGGACCATGTGTTGCTGAGCAATGGTTAATCTATTGCTGCTTAAAGAAGAGTTATAGGTGTACTACAGGGAGAGAATTAAATCGAGACTCAAACCCCATCTACTCTGGGTTAGTCAATTATCCTTTACACGAGAAGGAGCATAGATAGCGATATCAGGTGAGAGCCGATGACCAGCCAGACTTGCACGGCCGAGACACGCACACGCCCCAGGACGCGTTGGGCAGCAAAGGGCTGATCTGGCAGTGGCATGATGCACTTGTGTCCGTCAAAGTAGACCCTCCTCATGAACGCCTAGCCACCCAAGGAGGTGAAATCGCCTGGGTCTTTCTCCAGTATCATCTCCGTCTACACGTTCCCATCCCCTAGTAGTATCTCGTTGTAGTTCTTGATCCCCCAGAACATCCCTGAGTCATCTACAAACCACACAATTCTTACCCACTCTTGCTTCATAGTATTATAATACTAGTTAACCATGTCGAAGATTGTGTGCTTCAGTGGCAAAGCTTAACAGAGATTGTTGAGGGGGCAAAACAGAGTTAGTCGGTTAAGGGGGGCCAAAAGGACAAATTATGCTTAAACCGTTATAATTGTTAAAATTTTAGTTTAATAACTAATGATATTTCACATAATTTCCTAGGGTAGGGGGCCATAGCCCCCCTAGGCTCTAGTGAAGCTCAGCCACTGGTGTGCTTACTGATGGTGATAATAATGATATTTCACATAATTTCTCTAGGGTAGGGAGCCATAGCCCCTAGGCTCTAGTGAAGCTCCGCTACTGGTGTGCTTACTGATGGTGTCGTACTGGATGAGGGGTTGGTAATTGAAACTGAAGACCTGTGTCAGCCTACGAAGATTGGGGTGTTGCACCACCAGATTCCATCTGCTGACCGCATCGTAGTTCGTGACTGTCACCTTCATCCTTGAGTGTAGCTCTGCTTCACGTGCCAGTGCACCCGGATCGGGTACATGTGCTCTGTGCAGATGATATGCCATGTCACTGCATGCCACCAAGCCAAGAAAGAGTCATCGCTCTGGCTCGATGCACAACGCGTCACAAGACGGTGGATCATTGGTAAGAAGAAAGAATAAAATGCTTATGCGGAACTTGTTCGTGCCGCTGCCCGTCGACCTTGGACATCATCGCGGGCACATATGTGGCGTTGATGCAGGTGTAGCCCAGCACGCCGATGTTGAAGGCGGTCGACATCTTGGGACCGTCGTGCTCGTCGAGGGCGAAATTGATTACCCAGTTGTTCTGCGTGACGGACGACATCTTGCCTCCACGACAACAGTTGGTGGACTACCTGTTGTATGATGCTCCCGGCGGTAGGTCCACCATGACCGGTTGCTTCTCATAAAAATACGGAGGGGTGCCATTGGTAGCATGGAAGCTAGTGCAGTTCTCCTTCTCCTTCGTCTCTGCGTCAGTCGTGAACGAGATGAACTCACACCCGACCCACACCCAGCTCAACCGCCACCCTGGGTACTCAATGTGGCGGTACAACTGGTAATTGTCTTATGAGGGATATAAGGTTCATAACATTGTGTCTTATGAGTGTTATATCAAAGACTGGATACTACAATGTAGTGGTATCCTGGATCGCTGCAATGTGGTTGGAAATAACAAAGCACCTGCGACGGTTCGAGCATTTGAGGCGGTTTTAGAAACCGATGTCCACTGTGCCGAATATTAGCAACACATGCTTTGAGGCAAATTTCGTAATCGTTGCTAGTCAATGTACGAAAACCTCGTACAGAGCCAAATTATGTACTAGGGTGTTATAGTTACCAGACTGATCATGCTAAAGTTATTAGACTGCCCATGCAAAAGTTACTAGACTGCTCATACTAGAGTTACCAACATAGTGGTTATGTAGTTACTCGGCTACATGTGCTACAGTTACCAATAAGGCTATTATAGTTACCAAAGTAGCAATTATGTAGTTATTAGATTCCTAATGATATAGTTACCAGGATGCTCATGCTAAACTTATCAGGTCACTCATGCTAGAGTTACCAAGATGCTCATGCGCTAAAGCTAACAGGCTTCTCATACGTTATCAAGGTACTCCGGCTATAGGGACCCGCACATGCTAAAGTTACCATGCTACCCACACAAAAGTTACCAACACAATATTTATGTTGTTATCAGGTTGTTCGTGCTGTAATTATCAACTAGACAACTATAGTCACCAGCTGCCCATGCCATAGAGCAACATGTCAACTATATGGTTACTCGATTGTTCGTGTGATAACTACCAACATGAGACAACTATAGTTACCAACTGCCTGTGTTAATATTATCGAGTGAGTTAGGTTGCAGTAAATACCATAATATCTTTTAGCACTGGGTGATAACTTTGGGCCTAAAACCCATTAACATGTTGGAAAATTTCCAGTTTTTAATGCCCGGTAACTTCTGGTAAGCATGTTGGTAATTTACATACAACAACATGGTAAGTTTTAACCACCCCCCCCCCCCCCAAAGTCATGAAAACATACCAACATAGAATCTAGTTTTGAACATCGCCGCGACAGATTTAATGTTGAAGATGGATCTTGAATCGGATCAACGATCTAAGCCACAAAACATTTTAAACATTCAAATTTGAACATAATCAAAACTGTCATCATCACTTTTTGCCTTTTTTACATGCATGCAAGCATGTAATGAGAGTGAGGGGTTCCCTAAAAGTGGAATGTTAGTTATGTATTGAGGTCCCTGATTAGATGGGTAATATTAAAAATTAAATATGGTAATCCCTTTCAGAGAAGATAAAAACAATAGGTAGAACATGGAATCAGCTCGGTCTTTCTGCGGATTCTTTAATGATTAAACATACATTTTTTGTTAACACTACAGGAAAATCACACGTTGCCGTGTCGCCAACATAAGGCCGACAAAAAAGTTCTTGGCTTACAGATAAAGATCGACATATAGAAAAAGGTTCTCGGCTTACAGTTAGGGCTCGATAATGTTACATGCCATGTGGCAATCACAGAGATGGCAGACCGCTCCGTGACGGAGCAGGCTATAAGCCGAGCGGTTGCCCGACGCCCGACGACTTTCTGCTTACCCTAGGGAATTCTTTTATTTATTTTAGATTATGAGAAATATAAGCCGAGTACCCGATGAAAGAAACTCCCCTTACACGTGGCCTTTTTTTCGAACCTATTTTTTTAGTGCAAAAAATAATTTTAAATGTTTTGCATTGCATTTATATTAACTTATTGCATTCTATCCTATTTTCCTCTTTTTCTCATCGACTTTGTCTAAGCAAGTTTTCATCGCTCTTTCGATGGTCCAATTTCATGGTCTCTCTATTAATTACCATCATTTTTCCATTTTAAAGTGGTTGGGTATTGCCTTGTACCCTTCACAATCCCAAGTGTAATCCGTTTGCATGGGCCGGCCGGCATGTAGCTTTATTTCGCTGAGAGCCGTTGTTTTGAACTAGACTTATATTTAAGCTGAGTACCCGTGAACTGGGTCTCAACGTACATGGCATAACCGGTCTAATATAAGCCGAGAGGCGTAAGCCAGGTACAACACTCGGCTTACAATAAGCCGAGGTTAATTGGGCCTTCGCCAAGTTTGTTTCATTCATGGTTTTATTTTTTCTTCTTCTGTAGTTTAAGTTTAAGAAACTGGATATGCCGAATCCCAAAATCATTCTAGTATTTTGCTATTTGTGGGAGTCGTTGTATAGAAACATGTGTGAACAACAACGTTTGTTGATTTATTTCGCATAACATTTTGTTACGGAGGTTTGAAAAAACATTTAAACAGGTTAACAACGGCCGGCGGCATAACATTTAAACATTTTGTTACGCCGGCATAACATTTTGCTTTGTGGGGCGACATGCAGAAGACACTACTTAACAGAAAGCACTTGCATCCGATCCGTTTAAACAGGTTAACAACGGCCGGCGCCGTCGGCCATGGACAGACGAAGTCGATCAGCTAGCTCACGTTCGAGATGCTGGCGGGCGCCGACTTGGCGAGCCCCCAGCTGTGTAGTACGGCGCCGGAGACGTCGTAAAAGGTCAGGCGCGCCTCGGCCGCGGTGAGCTCCATGGACAGGAAGCCCTGGCCGTCGTACAGGAACTCCATCTTGTCGGACGTGGCCTTGAACTTGCCCGCCCACGCCTTGGACCCGCCGCCGCTGGTCACGAACTCCGCCGGGCTGTCGACGCTGCTGATGCGCTGCAGGCAGTGGCCGTGGCCGTTGAGGTACATGTCAATCCCATGGGCCTGCACGCGACACAGAAAGTGTTGGCCATGGCCAGCCACAATAATGCATGCAGCCACAATAGTTCATGGTTGAGGGCTCCCAAGGCTTCAGGGGGTGCTCTTTCTCTCTACATGTAGTTTGATTGTAGTTTTATAGAGTGGGTAGCCCTTCTCTTCATCTTTGTATCTTGCCTTAAATGCGTGTGTTGTGGTGTCGCGTTGTATCTGAGACGTGTGTTGATCGTTGCCTTGTATATATAGCAGGGTAAGAGCTTTTTTTAAATAAAGGTGTATCCATACACACGTATTTGGATTACTGCTCGAGTCAGGCAGGAGGTGGACACTAATTACTACTCGAGTCAGGCAAGAGGCAGACACCTAGGCCCTCTATTATGTATCTGGTGCCAAAATTCTAACAAGTGTGCTACATATACATCGATATCAGATGAAAAGCTTTTGGCACCCCTCTCACAACGTAGATAATTTGGCACCGGTAAAAGACTGGCCCACATCTAGCAGAATAATTGATCAAAGTACTAGCCTTTCTCTCACACGGAACCCATTCCATCTAGTCTGCATGCAAGATATGGATTTTTTATTGCCTCACTGAATTTGGCATCGGAGCACTTGCTCTCCGGTTCCCATAATTTTTCTTAAGGCACCAGCTGGGCAATGAAGGGCACCGGTGTCAAATGAATCAAAAATGAATATGACATCACGTTTGGCCTACATAGTGGAAGGCCTTACTTTCCTTTCTCTATATCTAGTAAATAATGGGACCATGGAGAGTCTAGTTGGCGTCCGGTCATCGTGAAGCTTCGTACGGAGCAGCGGAGCTATGTTGAGATCAGGGGGCCGTTGCCCCCCCCACACCGGGCAATGAAGGGCACCGTGTCAAATGAATCAAAATGAATATGACATCACGTTTGGCCTACATAGTGGAAGGCCTTACTTTCCTTTCTCTATATCTAGTAAATAGTGGGACCATGGAGAGTCTAGTTGGCGTCCGGTCATCGTGAAGCTTCGTACGGAGCAGCGGAGCTATGTTGAGATCAGGGGGCCGTTGCCCCCCCCACACACACACACCTCCCCCTTCGTATCGGAAAATTAGTCTTTTGCCCTCCCAAATCTGTCATTTACGTTTCGCCCCCGAAAAAGTTTTGGTCTAGCTCCGCCACCGTTCATACGTATATGGAAAGCCATGCCAGATTGGTCATAGTGGCCTCGTTCACCAACACGTGGGGCCATGCAATGGGTTAAGAGCTTTGGTAGTGATTCTGTTCATGGTGCGGCGGCTTGGACTGCAATCTTTTTCCTATTTACTCAGGGCTCCTTTGGTTCAGAGGAAATTGAGGGAAAATATAATACAATTTTTCTTACGGCGCTGCTATACACACGACAATCATGCGCACGATGCATGGACGATCCTACATGGCAGCGCTAGCCAGCATCCACGCACGAGGCAGTTGAGGACCTTGTTCACCTAAAGTCCAAGCCCAAGCCCTACCCAACCTGCCATAGCCCAAACCCAAACTAAATGGCATAGTCCAAATAAATCTCGTCTCATCCCTTGTCTCTCGTGCGCGGCCGACGCGGTGGCCGGCGCAACATCCCGTCCACAGCCGGACCTGCACACTGGACTTCTAGCCCTCCGCCACCCCGACGAACATCCCCTTTCTCTCGCTATTCTCGTCTTCCGTCGCCGTCGTTTGCTGCAGCGATTCTGTGACCACGCCGTCCTGGTCTTGGTTGCGCCGCCGCGACCACGCCGTCGTCATCTTGGCTTCATCAAAGTTGTCTGATTGTGTGTACCTAATCTAGTGGCAATAAATTGACTCGTGTAGTAGATACAAGGAGGTTGTTCTTATGCTGTACCTAGTGCTATTCTGTACTCTGTTTGAAACAGATGAGCTGCCTTTGTATCCATAAGCATGTTAAGCTATCTGTACTCAGAAAGTGTATATATTTGCAAAGAATGGCAGTACAAAAATTATATCTTCCAGATTTGTTTCAGCTCTCTATTGTAGCTTCACCAAAACTAGTAATAGTTGAATATGAGATTTCAGAACACTTTCAGAATACAGAGCTGTTGTTGAACACAGAAAATAGAGTTTGCAATAAACAGAGATATGAACAAACGAAGTAAGCTGATCTAAATGACAGTCAGATGGCTCTCAAAATATGTTTGTCTAGAGTTTAGATTGTGACAAGCAACATCCAGCCACAGAATATGCATCTCATACAAAAGATACTTTCTTTCAATCATTTAACAAAAACTAAATCAGCATCATCACAGAGCTCCGGTCATTTTTTACCAGAATTATCCATATAACCTCACTACAATTTCAAGGCTAAAACTGCAGTTACATTCCGAAGTACTCCAGACTCCAAAGCATGTCCCTTTCATCCATTCAGGTTAGCAGCGAGCAAGTCCATGGCATCTTTCTTTCCCTTAGAAGTTTAAAGAACCGAATTAGTCATTGACAAATAATTTATGACAAATAGTTGATGGTGTATATGTGTAACACCTGGAGAATATCAATATAAGACATGATATGAGTTGGTGTAGCAGGTTCATTTGTTTGTAGCTCCTGAAAAAAGTAGCAGTGCTTGAGTGTCTTGTATATATAGTATTGTACAATTCGTACTGTAAGGCAACTGCTCAAACTAAGTACCTGCAATATATACCTAGAAGGTACATCTCTAATCTTCATGAGAGCAAGCACAGAAATGATATGGCTACACAAGATGCCTCGAAATTCAAAAAGTCTACAAATACACTGCACATCACATTCCTCTTGGTTGAACAAGACCGTGAACTCTGAAGCAATCCATTTCTCTTTAATCTCGCCATCCTCCCCTTCAAAAAAAATCTTGCGGTCCTCACTGACTCCAAATGAGAAAAGTGACCCTTGTTTGTTCAGCAGAGATGGATAGCAATAGATTTTACCCCTTAATTGCTCTTGAAACTCTTGAAACTTTGCATTGGTATATGCTGCTTGAAATTGCTTTTCAAAGTCATAGTGAGTAATGCATGGAATTTCCTCTTGGAACGACTTAGAATCAGCTTTGTTTTCTTTCTCTACCTTGTCTCTTAATGCATTTTCATATTGCTCCACAAATTGCTTCAGAGTTGTTCTAGCATTGACATAGCCGTCAAAGAAAGAATTCATACTCTCACTCCTTTGTGTTGAAGACATTCCTGCCCAAAATGTATCTTTTACATATGCTGGTACCCATCAATTTTTATTATCATATAATCCAGCAAGCCATTCATTGTCCTGAAGATCATATTTATTGATCATCTCTGCCCAAGCTTTGTCAAAATCATGTTTGGTCAAGGAATCATACACAACATTTGACAAAGTATATTTAATCTTTTCATACTTCTCATAACCACTAAGCTTTTCAGGAATCTTCTTCATGATATGCCATATACACCATCTATGACGAGTTTGAGGGAAAACCTCTTCAATAGCATTTTGCATTGCCTTGCATTGGTCAGTGATGATAGCATTTGGTGGTTTGTATGACATACAACAGAGCCAAGATTTAAATAACCAAACAAAAGTTCCGTTGTCTTCATTGGATAGAAGACCGCAACCTAATAGAACAGATTCTCCACGATGATTTACGCCAACGAAAGGAGCGAAAGGCATTTTATACTTGTTTGTTAAGTATGTAGTGTCAAATGTGATGGCATCCCAATAAGACTCATATGCAGCCCTGCTTCTTGCATCTGCCCAAAAGACATTTCTCAGACGTCCATCCTCGGCCACATCCATAACATGGAAAAAGTCTGGATCTTTTGATTGCATACGAAGAAAATATTGATAAACAGCATGTGCATCTCCAGCACCAAGTTGCAGCCTTCTTTTCTCTTGCAAATAGTTCCTACATTCCTTTTCACCAAACTCAAGATTTCCATATCCGCCAGCTTCCATAACAAGAGAACCAAAATTCTTGTTCATACGGATTCCTGCTTGATCATTCAATTCTAGCCTTCTCTTTGAATGCAAGTCCAACTTCTTGTGGCATCTCAAAAATCTGGATTTGCTTGGACTTATAGGATGATTGTGGTCAAGCTTAAGAGACGTAATACAAAACTTCTCCTCACGGCGGGAGAAATTACTCTTAGCTGGGCATTGCATCCTTGTCGACGGATTAGGCATAAATGAGTTCTTTGCTGAGCATTGAGTCTTTCCTTGTCTGCTACAAGCGAGAGTAAAATAAGTAACCATGTTATCTTCTCCGTATCTAGTCGTCCTTCTCATCACACCAAAGCCCTTCTTTTTAGCATATCCTTTGTAGAACCTGACAGCATCATCCTCACTATCGAACACCATCCCCTTCTTGGGTTCCAATGTCATGATTGGCTCTACTTGTCGTTCATCCGAAGAATCCCCAATCTCCTCGACGATGAAAGCATCTTCATCATCTTCGTCAAGTACTGGTCTATTCTGTTCTGCTACTTCATCCAAATTTAGACCAGGCTCGATTGAGTACCTAAAATTGCCAACAAAAAGATCAGAGATGTTGTATAGTGTGGAACATGTATAGATTAGATTAATCAATGCAATCAGATGTTGTAGTGGGAGGATAATATTAAGTCTGAAACATGTATAGATTGGATCCAATCAGTGCAATCAGAGATGTTGTAGTGGGAGAACAATAAAATATGCGTGGAACATATATAGATTGGATCCAATCAATGCAAAAAATAAGCCAAGAATTGTACAGACCTCATGTTGTTTGCCCTTCTTATCAACCTTGTGTGTAGTGGCTGCAGATTACGTGAGCAAGATTGATCTAGAAATCAGCAAGAGAGGATCCAGATTTGGGGGGAGGAGGAGGCGTCAAGGTTTTGGAGGGAAGAGGAGAAGACGCCATGGTCATGGAGGGAAGGGGAGAAGGCGTGAAAGGGTTATGGAGGGGGTCAGATCGGGTCTGGGTTGGGCTGGGTTGGGCTTGAGGGTAGCTCTGCCTTTTCTTGAGCTGGCGCTAGCGTGGGAGGGAGGTATCGTTCGCAGATCGTGCGAATGTGTCGTGCGTGAAGCAATTTCGTTTTTCTTACGACGATGCTATTCATGCCTTTGGTTCAAATGAATGGGGCAAAGGAATAAATAAATAAAACACAGTACAATCGAAGTCGCTCACATACATGAGCATACACTCACCCATATGAACGCGCACGCGCACACCCTACCCTTACGAGCACCTTCAAGAGACTGAGCCAGCATAGCATCTTGAGATTTTACGAAGTCTTCACAGGTGCCTCGCAGTCGACGGGAACGTTTCCTTCCACTGAAAGAACATCGCAGGAAGACTGAAATAAATCCAGGAATAATGCGAGCACCAATGTCACGTCTAGGACTTGAGCCCTGGTTGGCTGGGGATACCACTGTCCTCCTAACCATTCAACCACAGGTTGATTCTCAATAGGGCAAAGGAAACGGGAGGAAATTCTAAAATTCATTTGGGCCTCTTTTTAAAATCTCTATGCACGAATAATGAGATGAGATCCTTAGTAGCATAATAAGAATCTAACTATACATTTTCATGTGGTTTGTCTTTGATTTGACCATATTGTAAGGATTCCTATGTGTTTGCTATTCCAGTGAACCAAACATCAAAACTGACAGGATTCCTATGTTTATATATCCTCCGTTTTGCGCATGCATTCAGTGACGGAGTTTCAAAGAAAAAGTTGGGCGGGCCAGGCTAAAGAAGATCACATTCTTTTTAGACATTAGTCACTGCACAATTCTTTTTGTCTTTCATTGAATTGAACAAACAGTTACCAGCAAGATACTCACTGGCATAATACCATCTTTTACCTTGTTTCAATGAACATACATTCAAATGCACTCAACAAAAGAATATAAAGCATTAGGTACGAACATCCGCTGATTCACCAAGGAAAAATAACTTCTTCTATTTCCATAAATGAATATATAATAAAATGCGTGAATTATGCTCAATACAACCAATGGAATACGGTCTTCCGTGTGTGTGCGCGTTCGCGAGGATGCTATGCGACCTGCGCGTGTGTGTGAGTTGGAGGGGATGGTTGTACGACGCGCCGACGCCTACCTGGGATGCCGGTGGCAGCGGTAGTCATGCGCGGCTGGCTGCGGCTGACCCTGCTGTGTGCACTCGTGCGAGATTGGAGGCTTGGATCGATCGTCACGGCTTGGATCGATCCTGTATACTAGATGTGGTTGAGAGCCATTAGCGAAACGGACAAAACTTGGTGTGTGCCTATGTCTAGGTTGTAGTTGATGCTCTTGGTTGGACAATGAACTCTCGTAAAAAAACATATTTAGAGGATCTGTGGTAAATATTTGCCATGTTCCACCTTGGATGCTTTAATATGGCCTCAACCGTCTATGCTCCACCTACTTTTTGTCTTCTGAGCGTGGATTTTGTGCACTTGTGTGTACATGCTCCCTATGTTAAAATAACAATATAAAAGAAAGATGTAAATATATGGGAAGTCATAGAACTTGCATGTAACGGTCAGTTTGATACATAAACTTGTAAAATACATGTTTTTGTCATCAAACTTACGCCAGCATGCAAATACGGTACTTTCTACTGTAGCCGCCATATCCCGTGCACGCGTGGCTGAGGAGGTGGGTAATCCATATTTTTTTACATAAACTTGTAAAATACATGTTTTTGGTCATCAAACTTACACGAGCATGCAAGTACGGTGCTTTCTATCGTAGCCGTCGTATCCGGTGCACGCGTGGCTGAGGAGGTGGGTAATCCACTTTTTTTTTTAGAAAGCACCCTTGCATTTCATTTATTTACGCAAAACAATTCTGAAATAAAATGAAAAAAGGCTGGATCAGTGTGGGTGGAATTCGACCGCCGTATCCCGTGCACGTGTGGCTGAGGAGGTGGGTAATCCATATTTTTTTTACATAAAGTTGTAAAATACATGTTTTTGGTCATCAAACTTACACGATCATGCAAGTACGGTACTTTCTACCGTAGCCGCCGTATCCGGTGCACGCGTGGCTGAGGAGGTGGGTAATCCACTTTTTTCAGAAAGCACCCTTGCATTTCATTTATTTACGCAGAACAATTCTGAAATAAAATGAAAAAAGGCTGGATCAGTGTGGGTGGAATTCGACCACACAACCTGCTGCAATTACCGAGCATATAGCTAGCCAATCGGCCCACTGACGTTTTACATCTAAAATGCACAATTACCTTTATACAAGAGGACTGACGAATTAAAATAGAAATCAAAACTGGAAAAGGGTCCACAAAAAGGTGGGAGCCCCGGTTCGAACCATTCGGCCACAATGACACATAAAAAGATAAACACAATTTATCTTATATATTCTTCTTTCTTTTCTATGTAAGAAAACAACTTATATTCTAGATAAAAATTTCGGACAGCTCGCTAGATTTTAAGTTTGAATTTGAATAATTTTAAATAAAAATATTTAGATAAAAGGAAATATAGTGCAGAATGAATGCACGTAATTTTTATGGACAAATCGACCAAATTTCTGTTCAAATTCAAAAAGTAAAATTAGAAAATCTAGATAAAACAAAATATAGTGCAGAATGAATGTATGTTTTCAGACAAATCAACCAAATTTTGTTTGAATTCAAATAATTTTAAATTAAGAAATCTAGATAAAATAAATTGTACTGTATAATGAATGTTCATAAATTCTTTTGGACAAATGAACGAACTTTTGTTTGAATTCAAATAATTTTAAATTTGAAAATCTAGATAAAACACAATATAGGTCAAAATGAATTTACATAAATTATTCAGACAAATCAACTTTTTTAGAATTGGAGTAATCCAGATAAAAATATAATATAGTTCATAATGAATGTACGTAAATTTCTTTCGAACAAATCAACGGATTTTTTTTTGTTTCGAATAATTTTAAACTGGAAAACTAGATAAAAGAAAATATAGGCCAGAGTGAATGTACGTAAATTTTCCAGACTAATCAAGTAAAATTTTGCTTGAATTCTAATAATTTTACATTATAAAATCTAGAAAAGAAGAATATAGTGTAGCATGCATGTACGTAAATTTCTTTCAGACAAATCAGCGAAAATTTTGTTAAAATCTAAATAATTTAAATTTGAAAATGTTGAGAAAGCGATATAGTTCTAAATGTGTACCTTCAGCCTAAAGGATATATACCTTGGTAGTCCATATAAAATAAGAAGCAAGATGAGATGGTGGTGTTAGTACTCTAGCGCTATCTAGTCACGATCCGAACTCCATCAGACCTATTTTTCCGGTCCAATTTATTCACAACACACACTGACAGTTAGAGCATCTCTAGCAGAACCCGCAAAATTTCGACCCGCATAAGTCTTTTGCAGTTCGCGGAAAAGGATATATACAAGTTGGCGCGGGCGAGGACATACTTAGATCCCGTATAATTAACTCGTAATAAAGAATCGATTGAGCTGCTAGCTAGCTAGCTGAACGCGAGGAAAAGGACGACTAAAAAAAGAGCTAGCTCTGGGTCTATTCGGTATATTCGGATCGAACGGTCGGCGCATCGAGCTAGCTAGCTACCTCTTAGAATCGATTGAGCTGCTCTTAGAATCGATTGACCTGCTAGCTAGCTCCGTTCGAGAGCCGTGGAGCCACGGGCGAGCGCGGCGGCCGGGACAGAGGGTCGGCCGGCTATCGAATCCATCAAGGCGGAGCGCGGCGACGGGCGGCCGGGCGACGGACAGCGCGGCGGCCGGGAGGCGGACGCACTACTAGGAAAATGCTTATACACAGTAGCTTAGTAGTAGCGCTGTAAAATTTTAAACGCTGCTGCTAATTAGCAGTAGCGCTTTTCCTAGAACGCACTACTAGTATCCCCGTAGCAGTAGCACTGGGAAACAAAAGCACACTACTACTATGAGGGACCAGACGAGGCCACCGACGGTAGGTGGAGTTGTAGCGCTGTACATTATCCAGCGCTACTACTAAAAGTTCAGCGGTAGCGCTTTTTTTTATTGCACCGCTACTGCTAATGGGCCCCACTTAGTAGTAGTGCGTTTTCTAGAAAGCGCTACTACTAAGTTCATTAGCAGCAGGGCTACTGGTAGTTGCGGCTGGTGCCACCTTTCCCACCCCTCCCCCTCCTCACCCCCACTTTGCCCTCTCTCCCCCTCCTTTCCCCTCTCCACTCCACTCTCCACTCTCCATCATTGTTGCTCTTCTTCTCTCTTCCTCCTACCTCTCTTCTCTCCTCATTAATGGCACCCTCCTCCATAAATGTCCTCTCTCTTTCTCCTAAACCTCTCTTCTCTCCCCCATTAATGCCCCCCTCCACCATAACCCCTCTCCATTTAGTTAGCTAGCTAGATTCACCTCTCCTCCCCAACAACTAGATCTAGCTAGCTATTTAGCCAACCACACGTGCTCTCTCGATCGTTCTCTCTCATCATCTAATTAACCGCGTGCTCTCTCGGTCTCTCTCTCTCTCTCTCTCTCTATATATATATATATATATATATATATATATATATATATATATGAATTTGAAGCATGCATTATTTATTTTATAACCCTTTTGCTTGTTATACCGCAAATGGTCATGAAGGTGAGTGGATGGAAGGTGGAGCGGTACATGCAATCCATGTGATGGACATGTATGCAAATAATCGGACTAGGATTAGATGTCCGTGTGCAAGATGCAAGGAAGGAGTCCTCTAGGACCCTTTTGATCGTGGCACTTTGAAGGCGCACCTGCTGATGAATGGTTTCATGGATGGCTATACTCAGTGGATAAGTGAAGATGATGATGATGATGATGGGGACGTCCACAAGGCAGGGAATAACGACATGGGGCTAGGCGAAGAGATGACCGATCGACAAGAAGACGATGGCGCCGGACATGTTGGCGGGGAAGAGTCCGGAAATGACGACGACGGTGGAGAAGATTCCGGACACGGCGAAAAAGAGTCTGGATACGGCGGAGAAGAGGCGGCGGTCACGCCGCAGTCTTCGACGCTACTAAGTGCAGTCGTGCAGGACCCTCGTGTTCGATACCTCCTTCGCATGAGTACGACTAGCGAGAGAGCTACTTCTAGAGAGGAAGCCAAGCTAGCGCAACTTGAAGTAGAATCGAGGACTCCATTGTATGACGGTTGCGATCCCGAGGTGACCCGCTTTATTTTCACGCTCGAACTTCTAAAGACGAAGGCCAAAAACAAATGGGCAGACAAAATCCTCGATGAGCATTTGAAGTTTCTACATAATAAAGTTCTTCCCGTGGGGAACATGTGTCCTACTAGTGTCGAGGAGACCAAGAAAAACGTTTGACCTTTTGATTTGCCGCACATTAGGTACCACGCATGCATCAACGATTGCATCATTTATCGGGGGGGAGCACGCGGAAAAAACCAGTTGTCCGGTGTGCAATGCTTCTCGATACAAGAAGGCAGGAAAGAATGCTCCTCAGAAAGTTGTATGGTACTTTCCGATCACTCCCCGTTTGCAGCGGTATTTCATAGATCCTAAGGAAGCAAAGCTCATGCGCTGGCACGCGGAGAGGAAGAAGCCCGACGATGGAGATGATCCGAGGCTGAGACACCTCGTAGATGGTAGCCAGTGGAGAGCATTCAACGCCGTATATGGATTTGTTGCAGAAGATCCAAGGAACATCGTGCTTGGTGCGATACCGATGGCATGAATCTGCTTGAAACCGTAACACCAACCACAAAGACATGGCCCGTGTTTGTATGGATGTACAACCTCCCCCCCATGGAAGTGCATGAAGACAAAGTACATACACATGAGCATGTTGATTCAAGGGCCAAAACAACCGGGAAATAGTATTATCCTGTATATGGGGCTTCTTCAAGAGGAGCTAGACACGTTATGGAAAACACCGGCATGGACATGGGACACCAGCAAAGGAGAATATTTCCATATGAGAGCCGCGTTGATGACGAGGTGCACAACTATCTCGGTTACGGGTACAACTCAAGCCAGGTGTGCCACGGATACTGCGGATGCACGAGGTGAATGGATGATACAATGTCTCAGCAGCTTACGTCAACGAAAGATGGCGGGTCCGGGAAAATCGTGTACATGGGGCATCGTAGATGGCTCGAGAAGGATTACCCGTGGAGAAAGCGTGGAGATCTATTCAATGGGTTGGCTGAGCTTCGAGGACCTCCACGTAAGAGGAGCGGCGCCGAAATCGACGAGCTGTTGAGAAACTGGGAACAATGCCCCGCGCCGAGAAAGATCAAAAAGGCACCGGAGCCGCTGCTGAAGGTATGGAAAACGAGGTCTGTTTTCTGGGACTTGGAGTACTGCCCCAATCATGACACGCCTCATTGCCTTGATCCAATGCATATCACGAAGAATGTCCTCGAGAGCTTGCTTGGCACACTGATGAACATGCCGGATAAGATCAAGGATGGGCCGAAGGCAAGGAAAGACTTAGAAGATTTGAAGGTCAGGAAAGATCTCCACCGTAAAAAGTCGATGGAGGAGACGGAGACGGAGGAGGGGAAAAGGGGCAGAAAAGTCAACAAGAAGGATGAGAATTATTTCCCCCCTTCTTGCTTCACCTTAAGTGCCAAGGAGATCGATGAATTCATTAAGTGCCTTATGGGAATCAAAGTCAGTTCCGGTTACTGTGGGAAGATAAGCAGATTTCTAGACCCCAAGAAGAAAAGGTTCAGTGGGATGAAGTCTCATGACTGTCATGTGATGATGACGCAGATACCCCCGGTTTCCATTAGAGGGATAATGGAGAAGCACGTCCGTGACACGCTTACTGGTCTCTGCAACTTCTTCGACGTTATATCTCGAAAGTCCATAAGTGTGAAGCAGCTCCGAAGGCTACAGGAAGAGATCGTTGTCATACTATGTGAGCTTGAGATGTACTTCCCGCCCGCGTTCTTTGACGTCATGGTGCATCTTTGTGTCCACATCATGGATGACATCATCGACCTCGGGCTGACACTCCTTCACAACATGATGCCATTCGAGAGGATGAATGGGGTCATCAAAGGATTCGTTCGTAACATGTCCCGCCCGGAAGGGAGCATCGTCCAGGGGTATTTGACGTATGAGTGTGTCTCCTTTTGCGAGAATTATATAAGCGTCGGATACCATGTTGTTGGTTTGCCCGTCAAAGAGCACGATGGGAAGCTCGAAGGAGATGGTCACAACAACGCCCGGAGGGAATTGCATGTGGACTACTCGGATCGATGGAACGACTTTGACAGGGCTATCTTAGTAGTGCTACAACACCTAGATGTGGTAGATGATTATGTGGCACATCACAAAGAAAGCATCGCAAAGAAGTACCATGATAAGGGGAACGCCACTTTCTTGCGCTGGTTCAAAGAGCAAGTTCTTGAAAATCCCCCGGAAGAGGGCAATTCGGACGGATTGCTCATACACGCCATAGCACATGGCCCCGCGCCGAAACTCGTGACCTATCAGTCCTACGATATCAATGGGTATACGTTCTACACGGAGGCCAAGACATGGACAGTGATTACCAGAACTCCGGGGTGACAATTCAATGCGTGACTGACGCCAACGGCACAACTGAAAGATTCTACGGAAGGGTCGAAGAGATCTGGGAGCTTGACTATGCTGGAATGCACGATGCGACGATGTTCCGTGTCAGATGGGCCAGGGACGTCGTAAGAGAAAACAAGTATTTCACCACCATGTCTATACCCGACGCGAAGAGCACTCCCGTGAACGTTAACGTCATCGCCAAAAATGAGCCATGGGTACACGCTAAGCACGTGACACAATGCTTCTTCATAATCGACCCAGCCAATCCCAGACGTGTTTTCGTGAGGAGATCCAAAAGGAGCATCGTCGGAATGGATGGAGTAGCCAACGAGGAAGACTACGACCAATACGGCAACCCGATGAGGGAAGATGACGATGACGATGAAGCATACGTGAATCCATGGCTCTGGAAAAGTCACAAGGAGGGGCTGAATTACTCGGCAACGAACAAGAAAGGGAAGAAGCTCAATGTGAAACATCGTCGGCGCACCTGATCAGAAACCTACATTTATATATATGTATCTATTTTGTGTACGCACTTAAGTAACCATTATCGGTCAACTGATATGTTACCACCACATGCATGGTTCCCGTGATATTCGCGCAGTGGGGAGAGGGAGACGCCGTCATCGGAAGAAAAACAAAAAAAAGGAAGAAAGCAGTACAAAAGAAAAAGAAAAGTAAATAGAAAAGAAAAGAAAAATAATAAAAGAAAGTAAAACTAAAAACTAGAAAAGGAAAATAATAAAAAGAAAAGATAAAAATTGGAACAGTTAGCAGTAGCGTTTGATTGAGAACCAGCGCTATAGCTACGTTAGCACAGTAGCGTTGGACTCTAGAAAAGCGCTACTACTATGTGTCATTAACAGTAGCGCTGCTTTGCAACCCAGCGCTATGGCTAAGTTAGCAGTAGCGCTGGATAGCAATCCAGCGCTACTACTACTTTGAGTTAACCTCAAATTTGGCCAAAACCGCCAAGTCCCAATTCTCCCCCACACCCTCTTCCCCCCACTTTGTCGCTGCCACCGTCGCCCTGTCCGCCCTCGCGCCGTCCATCGCCCTGCCCGCCTCGCGCCGGCCGTCGCCGCCGCCGCCGCCAACCTCGTCGCCGGCCGTCTCGAGCCAGCGCCGTCGACCACAACGCCGCCCACCTCTCCCACATCACTGCGCGGCCCTCGACCTCGCCGCCCCTACGCCCGCCCTCAACCTCACCGGCCCTCGCTCCGCGCCCGCCCTCGACCCCGCCGCTCTCTCCACCACCGCGTGAGCATCTCCCTCTCCTCTCCCCTGCCCTCCTCTCTCTCTCTCTAGCTCTGCTCTCTGCTCTGCTCTCTCTCTCTCTCTCTAATTTGGATGTATGAACCCTAGCTAGGAAATGTAGCAAAGAAAGAGCAATTTAGTTTAGGGCAATTTAGCAAATTGGTTTAGGAAATTTACTTTAGGAAATTTAGGAAATTTAGGAGCAATTTAGGAAATTTAGCAAAAAAAAATAGCAAATTTAGCAAAGTTATCTACTTTTCTTAGCAAATTAGGGCAGTAGGTGATTAGCAAATAGGTATAAAAATAGTAGCAATTTTTTTAAAAAATAGTAGCAATTTAAAAAATAGTAGCAAAAATTTAGGTATAAAAACAGTAGCAAAGTTAGCAAAATTTTAGCAAAATTTGTAGAGAGAGAGAGAGAGAGAGAGAGAGAGAGAGAGAGCAAGTTTGTAGCAAGTTTATAGCTATTTTTTTTCATTTTTGTGCATTTAAGTACAAGCATGCTTTTGCTTGAATGATATATGTTGGTTTTGCAATGTTGGTTGCATGTCGAAAATAATCTGAGTGGCCCATGTTTTGCCGGAATGTTGATTCATTTCCGTTCCGGAAATTTCAGGCGCTCCATATGTCCACTTTTTAGCAAAGGTCATGCCGTAAATTTCCATAATTTTCGGCATGACTTGTGCTAGAAACTAGGACATATGGAGTACCCGGGATTTGCCGGAAGGGGAATGAATCAACATTCCGACCAAACTTAGGCCCCTTTTTCCTCTTCATTATATCTTTTATTTACAATTGTCGATCAATAGGAAACATGTCTACCGACGACGAAGTCGTGGGTGGTTCTGCTCGCCTCGAAGACCCCATCGAGGCAGCAAATCACTATTTCGATTACCTGGACGAACACCAGATGGGGTTGCATGGTGGCGGCAGTGGCACCAACCCCGACACCGACGCCGGCACCGGCACCGACACCACCCCCGAGATCGGCAATGATGCTGTCGTAGCTGGTAGAGCACCGAAGAAGAAGAGGACACAAGACGAAACGAGCTTGGCATCGGACAAATTGTGGTCACGGAGATGCATCCCAAGAAGTTAGAGCCAACGGAGCCGGAGGAAGCGCGCTCGTGCTGGGGCAATCAAAATGGATGCATCGTCAGGGAAACCGCCAACATCAACAACGAGAGGTTGAGACAGATACCACATATGGAGCACATGCTCCTAAAGAAGTTGCACAATAGGTTCTTGTTCCCCGACCGGAATGAAAAAAAAATAAAGATCCATGGGAAGACATCGCCATGACAAAGATAAACGACAGGGCGATGGTGACGTTCACCAACGACTTGTCCTCCTGGAAAGTTCGGGTGAAAAAAGCGATTGTGAAGAATGAACCGTGGTCAAAGATTCATGCTGATAATCCATCAATAACGGAAGACGACTTTGCAAAATTCAAGGAGAATTGCGGTAAAGAAAGTGTCAAGGCAAAGTCGGAGAAAATGAAGGCGCTCCAGGCTAGAAACACGCCTCCCCACCGACTCGGAAGCCGTGGTTACGAGTGGAAGAGGCACGTATGGGCCAAGGAGGACGCCGGACGTGAAAGTCACGGAATCCCAGGCCCCTTGGCGGAGTTCACCGACCCGTTGGAGCATGACTGGATCAGGGCCCGGTACAAGTGGGACAAAGTCAAAAAGATCTTTTACACGGACCCGAACACGAGGGAGTTGATGAGACTTCTGGTAATTGTTATATTACCACATTATCATATTAGCTTCCAATCAATTTGACTGCACGTTTTGTCACATTAGTAAACCATCCACGTTCCTTTTGCAGAAAGAGCAACACCAAAAGGCAGCCGAAAGCGACGAGTCGTCACTGTCGTCGGCGAGGCCCAAGTGGGACACCCCATTCAACCGGGCCCTGAACATACTGAAGAAGGTCCGGTGGACAAGCCGCCGTCCTATGGACGTGTGCACAGAGTCGGAGATGGCGCCTCGTGGAAGACGTGCTACCCCGAGGAGCTAGAGGAAAGAAGGAAGAGACGCTCGGTCGTCACTCAGCAGAGCATCGACGAGAAGGTCAAGATTGCGGTCGATAAGACCAAAGCTGAGACCAAAGAAGAGTTGCTCGGGGCCGTCTTTGCAGCGGTCACTGACGCTGTGGTCAGCTTGCTTCCGGCACTATGGGATTTCACGAAGAACAGTCCAAATGCACGACCGGAGGACTTTCCCCTGCCCAGCTTTGTCGGGAGCAATTCGGCGAACACCAGAGCACCAGCACCTGCTCAAGCAACCGCGAAAGGTCCCGCTCCTGTTCATAGCAGCCCGACCTTCGTCTCTTGCATGGTCTGTGGGCCTTCATCGCTGGCTGAGCTCGACGCCCTCACGGTAATTACGCTTCATACCCTTTTCACCAGCATGTCTATAGTCTTCCGTTTCAGTTGCCTTTCGGATGTTTGACGTCGCAGACATGTCTCCTTTGTTGGCCGACGACACCCCGTGCACCCTACTCTACGACATCAAGGGCCAGAAGGTGGCCGTGGGAAAGGCAACAATCGTGAAGCCAAAGGACCGCATGTTCCACAACCGAGAGATGCCCGATGGCGTCTTCAAGGTTAACATGTCCAGTGTCTTAGCGAGCTTCGAGGATTTGCCTCCTCCGGTACCGGTTGATGACGACGAGACCCCTAAGATGATTGGCGCATGCAAGAGCTAGTTCTTGCCTTGGCCCAAGTCTCTTCTTCGTCTCGAGGCTCCCAGTATCACGCCAACACCACCTTCTCAAGAAGGTATGAACACCACCCCACCTACCACATTACTTGCACTTGTCGTGGCGAGTGATAGCGGACGACGCGAGGGAGAGCCTCCATTAGTGCCAGATGATGTAGCCCCCGCTGTTAAACAAGCAAATGTTGATGATGACATGGAGGATGATGATGATGACCCAGACATGTATTTCAATACTGCCTATGATGATGGAGGATTGATGGCTCAGGACGGCGAAGACTCAGGCTATGAGCATGGAGATGATGACTTGATGTTGCCTGATTTGCCGGAGCCGGAACGTCCTAAGGCGGAATGCAAAAAGTCTCTCTTCAAGCGATCCTCGCAGAGACGCCCAGATGTCGCTGTGTACCAAAGAACCCCCGAGGCCCGTCCACTGATTAGCCCGACGACACTGGGGGTGGTGGTTAGGGAAGGTATGGTGGGCTCACTACCGCCACCCGCCAAGAAGCAAAGGACGAGACCGGACAGGAAAGGCCCTAAAGGTGCCAGAGTTGCTTCAAGCAGCCAGCCGCCTCTTAAGCCCCGGGTGGTAGACATAATACCTGTCGAAGGTAAGAAGCGCTTCAATGTCGCCGGCGACCCGATCCTACCTGCCAAAGTGCTAGAGCACCTAGTGAACAATGATCTAAGGAGACTCCATGAAGATGTGCTGGCCAGAGAGAAAAGCCTTCTGATCACGGAAAAACCTGGATACCCGCTTTAAGCGGCTAAGGTGTCGGCTGGGAAGTTGTATGATACGTCTCCGTCATATCTACTTTTCCAAACACTTTTGCCCTTGTTTTGGACTCTAACTTGTATGATTTGAATGGAACTAACCGGATCGACGCTTTCAAAGAATTGCCATGATGTTGTTTTATGTGCGAAAACAAAAGTTCTCAGAATGACCTGAAACTCCACGGAACATCTTAGAAAAAATAATAAAAAATCCTTTCCAAAGATGAAGACCAGGGGCCCACACCCTGTCCACGAGGGTGGGGGGCGCCCCCCTCCTGGGCGCGCCACCCTACCTCGTGGGCCCCCTGGAGCTCCTTCAACGCCAACTCCAACTCTATATATTTGCTTTCGGAGAGAAAAAAATCAAGGAGAAGAAATCATCGCGTTTTACGACACGGAGCCGCCGCCAAGCCCTAAAACCTCTCGGGAGGCTGATCTGAGTCCGCTCGGGGCCGGAGAGGGGATTCGTCGCCGTCGTCATCATCAACCATCCTCCATCACCAATTTCATGATGCTCACCGCCGTGCGTGAGTAATTCCATCATAGGCTTGCTGGACAGTGATGGGTTGGATGAGATTTATCATGTAATCGAGTTAGTTTTGTTAGAGTTTGATCCCTAGTATCCACTATGTTCTGAGATTGATGTTGCTAGGACTTTGCTATGCTTAATGCTTGTCACTAGGGCCCGAGTGCCATGATTTCAGGTCTAAACCTATTATGTTTTCATGAATATATGTGAGTTCTTGATCCTATCTTGCAAGTCTATAGTCACCTATTATGTGTTATGATCCGACAACCCCGAAGTGACAATAATCGGGATACTTCTCGGTGATGAACATAGTTTGAGGAGTTCATGTATTCACTATGTGCTAATGCTTTGTTCCGGTTCTCTATTAAAAGGAGGCCTTAATATCCCTTAGTTTCCATTAGGACCCCGCTGCCACGGGAGGGTAGGACAAAAGATGTCATGCAAGTTCTTTTCCATAAGCACGTATGACTATATTCAGAATACATGCCTACATTACATTGATGAATTGGAGCTAGTTCTGTGTCACCCTATGTTATGACTATTACATGATGAACCGCATCTGACATAATTATCCATCACCGATCCAATGCCTACGAGCTTTTCATATACTGGTTTACGCTTATTTACTTTCTCGTTGCTATTGTTACAATCATTGCAAAATACCAAAAATATTACTTTTGCTTTCATTACTCTTTTGTTACCATTACCACTACTATCATATTACTTTGCTACGAAAGACCTTGCTGCAGATATTAAGTTATCCAGGTGTGGCTGAATTGACAACTCAGTTTCTAATACTTGAGAATATTCTTTGGCTCCCCTTGTGTCGAATCAATAAATTTGGGTTGAATACTTTACCCTCAAAAGCTGTTGCGATCCCCTACACTTGTGGGTTATCAAGACCAATTTCTGGCGCCGTTGCCGGGGAGCATAGCTCTATTCCTTGAGTCACTTGGGATTTATATCTGCTGGACACTATGAAGAATTTGAAAGACGCTAAGACAAAAATTTATCCCTCAACTACGAGGGGAGGTAAGGAACTGCCATTTAGCTCTGCACTTGATTCACCTTCTGTTATGAGTGAGCTTGCGACACCTAAACCTGCTTCTGCTATTCGTTCTGATATGTCGCATGTTATTGATGATGCCACTTCTGCTATGCATGATACTTATGATGAAACTACTTCTATGTTTGATACTACTATGCCCCTTGGTGAATTTCTTGATGAACAAATTTCTAGGGCTAGAGAGAAACAAATTATTGAAACTGATAATGTTGATGAAATTGATGATGAAGATATGCTTGTTATTCTTGAAGGTTATGTTTTTGATGTGGAATCTTCTGCAGCTATTTTTTCCTGCAAGGATAGAAACGAACTTAAGAGGCTATTAGTTAAATGGAGTAAAGAATCTCTTAGGGATAGAATGAAACCTGACCCTGCTTTTGCTACTTCACCTATTTGTGTTCCCGATAAGGATTACGAATTCTCTGTTGATCCCGATATAATTACTTTGGTCGAATCTAATCCTTTTTATGGCTAAGAATCTGAAACTGTTGTGGCACATCTTACTAAATTAAATGATATAGCCACCCTGTTCACTAATGATGAGAGATCTCGCTACTTTTATATCCTCAAAATATTTCCGTTCTCATTAAAGGGTGATGCTAAGATATGGTTTAATTCTCTTGATCTTGGTTGTGTGCGTAGTCCCCAGGATATGATTTATTACTTCTCTGCTAAATATGTCGCTGCTCATAAGAAACAAGCTGCTTTAAAGGAAATATATAACTTTGTGCAAATTGAAGAAGAGAGTCTCCCACAAGCTTGGGGGAGGCTTCTCAAGTTACTTAATGCTTTGCCTGATCATCCTCTTAAGAAAAATGAAATACTTGATATCTTTTATAATGGACTAACCGATGCTTCCAGAGATTCCCTGGATAGTTGTGATGGTTCTCTTTTCAGGGAAAGAACATCGGATGAAGCTGGAATTCTATTGAATAATATGTTGACAAATGAAAATAATTGGGCACCTCCTGAGCCAGCTCCAGAGCCAATTACCGAGCCTATTCATAAACCAAATCCGAAGAAGAGAGGTGTTTTATTTGTCAGTCCTGAAGATATGCAAGAGGCAAAGAAATCTATGAAAGAAAAATGTATTAAAGCTGAAGATATTAAGAATTTACAGCCTATTGAAGAAATACATGGTCTTAATTTACCGCCTGTTGAAGGAACATATGATCTTGATCCATTACCTATTGAAGAACCTCCTGATCCTGATAACCCGACACAGGTAGTAAAGGTAAATTCTCCCTATAGATATGATAAAGCTGAAGTTCCTCCTACTAAAATTGCTAGTCAGTGCTTGGATGAATTTGATAACTTTATGTTTAAGCAGGAAGACTTCAATGCTTATTTTGGTAGACAATTAAAACAAAATGCTTATATGATTAAACACTTGGGTGATTATATGGCTAACATTAGAGGTGAACTTAAACTTGTTAGCAAACATGCTTCTATGGTTACCACTTAAGTAGAACAAGTACTTAAGGCTCAAAATGATTTGCTCAATGAAATGAATAGTAAGAAAAATGATTATGCTGTTAAAGTGGCTATAGAACTGGTAGAATGACTCAGGAACCTTTGTATCCTGAAGGCCACCCTAAGAGAATCGAGCAAGATTCTCAGACAAATAATACTGATGTGCCTAGTTCTTATAAAAGGAAGAAAAAGAAAAATGATAGGACTTTGCAAACTTCTAGTGAACCTATTGCTGAACCACCTGAGAATCCAAATGATATATCTATTTCGGATGCTGAAACACAATCTGGTAACGAACATGAACCTAGCGAAAATAATAATGATGATGCTCAACCTACTAATGATAATGATGTAGAAATTGAACCTGTTGTTGATCTTGATAACCCACAATCAAAGAATCAACGTTATGATAAGAGAGACTTTGTTGCTAGGAAACATGGTAAAGAAAGAGAACCATGGGTTCAGAAACCCATGCCTTTTCCTCCCAAACCATCCAAGAAAAAGGATGACGAGGATTTTGAGCGCTTTGCTGAAATGATTAGACCTATCTTTTTGCATATGCGATTAACTGATGTGCTCAAAACAAATCCTTATGCTAAGTATATGAAGGATATCATTACCAATAAGAGAAAGATACCGGAAGCTGAAATTTCCACCATGCTTGCTAATTATACTTTTAAGGGTGGAATACCAAAGAAACTTGGGGATCCAGGAGTACTGTAACGCCCCCGATGCGGCTATATCTCCCACGTGTCGAGGCACGACTTAGAGGCATAACCGCATTGAAAGCAATGTCGCAAGTGAGGTAATCTTCACACAACCCATGTAATAAGTAAGGGAAAGAGATACATAGTTGGCTTACAGTCGCCACTTCACACAATACATAAATAAACATCCATCATTCAGAGTGCACTCAAGGTCCGACTACGGAACCAAAATAAAAGAAGATACCCCAAATGCTACACAGATCCCGATCGTCCCAACTGGGCACCACTACGATCATCGGGAAAAGACACATAGTAACGACCACGCCCTCGTCGAACTCCCACTTGAGCTCGGTTGCGTCACCTGCACTGGCATCGTCGGAACCTGCAACTGTTTTGGAAGTATCTGTGAATCACGGGGACTCAGCAATCTCACACCCGCGAGATCAAGACTATTTAAGCTTATAGGAAGGACATGGTAGTAAAGGTGGAGCTGCAGCAAGCGACTAGCATATCTGGTGGCTACATCGCAAAAGAGAGCGAGAAGAGGAGCAAAGCACGGTCGTGAAGCTAGTAGCGACCAATAAGTGATCTTGAACTACGTACGTCAGACATAACTCCAACACCGTGTTCACTTCCCGGACTCCGCCGAGAAGAGACCATCACGGTTACACACGCGGTTGATGTGTATTTTATTTGAGGTCAACTTCGGGTTTTCTACAACCGGACATTAACAAATTCCCATCTGCCTCATAACCGCGGGCACGGCTTTGAAAGATATTACCTGCAGGGTGTCCCAACTTAGCCCATTATAAGCTCTCACGGTCAACGAAGGATATTCCTTCTACCGGAAGACCCGATCAATCTCGAATCCGGACTACAAGACATTTCGACGGCAATAAAACAAGACCAGCAAAGCCGCCCGAATGTGCCGACAAATCCCGATAGGAGCTGCACATATCTCGTTCTCGTGGCACACGGAGTGTCCAAACTTCCGATAGGCCAGCTCAGAGTTGCCCCTGATGGCCACCGGCGGCTGACAGGTTTGGACCAGCACTCAGAGGAGAACTGGCCCGGGGGTTAAAATAAAGATGACCCTCGGGCTCGCGAAAACCCGGGGGAAAAGGCTTAGGCGGCAAATGGTAAAACCAAAGTTGGGCCTTGCTGGACGAGTCTTATTCAAAGCGAACTGTCAAGGGGGTCCCATAAATCACCCAACCGTGTAAGGAACGCAAAATCAAGGAACATAACACCGGTATGACGGAAACTAGGGTGGCAAGAGTGGAACAAAACACCAGGCATAAGGCCGAGCCTTCCACCCTTTACCAAGTATATAGATGTATTAAAATATAGCAGATATATATTGTGATATCCCCAACAAGTAAACATGTTCCAACAAGGAACAACATCTCCATGTTCCAACAAGGAACAAACTTCAGCTTCACCTGCAACTAGCAACGCTATAAGAGGGGATGAGCAAAGCGGTAACATAGCCAATCAACGGTTCGCTAGGAAAAGGATGGTTAGGGGCTGACATGGCAATATGGGTGGCATGATATAGCAAGTGGTAGGCATCGCAGCATAGGCATAGCAAAAGAGCGAGCAACTTGTTTGGCATGAAAAATAATAAAACGACGTTGGTTGGCGTGTTATTATCTCTCTACGCGCCAGGGGAAATAAACATTGTGGGCGTGCCAGTGTACCAAGTACACAAAATAAAATATAGGGAAACTTGTACTTATTAATCTCTCATCGGAGAAACAAATTACATGATCCCTTTACATAAGCACTCCATGGCCTGCTAGCGTGGCCGATAGGACTTGGGCGATTGTGAAGTTCTGGTTCACGGGGCCTCGGAAGGCTCCCGATTAATTACGTCCGCGAGTCGAAGTCGCGGACCACCTCCGATTAAGCTGCTACAATGGTCGTCGTCTTCAAGTCTCGTCTTCTCCAAGTGCTCGGCATAGAGGATGGTGATGATGTTGCGGGATAGAGGGGTGGAGCAGTACGCCCGTCGGTCCGGCGATGTTTGGCCATATCCCTCCGGCTTGTCGATATCCGATGATGAAGATGTCCGGCTTCGTCAGCTCAGACAAATGGGCGGCCTTCGCCTCGTCGGTGCCTGGCCTGGTGGTGTCCGCCTCGTCGGTGTCGGACTGGGTGTCTTGCCTTCACCTCGTCGGTGCCCGGCAAGATATGGGTAGCTTCATCGGAAGAAAGACATGTCGGTGAAGTGGCTTCGCCTCGTCGGAGCTTGGGCGATATTGAGGAAGGGTGTTGATGTAGAAGTTGGAGTAGACTTCAGTGTCGCCGCGTAGCATGCGGCGTCGCTCGAAGATGACGAGCTTGCCGACGTGGATCTCGGGGCGTCGCAGTTACGGGGACGACCTCCACTCGGTGTAGACGGTTGGTGTCGAAGAATGGCGGCGTGCCGGTGCAGTAGGCGTTCTCGCCAGGCGATACGTGGAAGAAGATGGCGACATCACGTGGACGTCCGGTGGCACCGATGTTCACGGCGTCCTCGCTAGATGAAGAGTTGATGGAGATTGCAATGCCGTGTCGATGTAATCGAATGGCGGCGAGTCGGTGTAGTCGGTGTCCTCGTCGGGTGCGAAGTCGATGACGATGGCAATGTTATGTCGATGTAGTCGACTTCTCCGGTGAGACGGATGAGGACATCGAGGACACTGGTAGTGTGGTTGATGAAGATGTGAAGACGGTGCAACTCCTATTCCATCTTCTTCGGTTTCTCCATTGAGCTCTGATTATCGGTCCATCTCAGCCGTGATTCCTATCCCGGATGCACTGAAATGAAAGATATAGAAAAAGATAAAGAGAAGAGATGTATGTAGGCATGTCATTAAACAAGATGGATGCCCTGATTTTAATCTTCCCTCCCTGAGGTAAATGATGGTGCGGCCTTGAATCGTTGGCCTCCTCCTTCCGGCGTGTGCACTACCGTACATGTCCAGTAGGTGGACGTAGTCCGACTTGGTGTGACACCAGGATTCACCTTGGGATGCTTGTGTTGATGCAGTGTGTGGCCGCTTGTACGGAAGAAAGCTCCGCTGAGATGTTTGTCGTCGTCATCGCGGTCTTCACGGGCGCGCGCCTGGTCGCTGCCATCTTGAGCCTTGTTGTGGCGCGTACTACATCGCTGCTGCGAGTGTCTCATCGACTCCATGGAGATGGAATTGAATCTTCTTATTCATGTGTTTGTGAATATCATATTCCCAGCTCTTGAGCGCGATGTATCGCTGCTCTCAACTTAGGTGCAGGTTGATGTTGGAATGGAGAAGACGGCGCCAGGCTATAAGTCGGCGGCTTCGTCGTCGTCGTGGTGCCGTAGATGGTGTTGGACCACACGCCAGTAGGATGGAGATGGCACCGAGCCGGATACCGCTGGCCTCTCCGATGCCGCCGCCGAGGTGGAGTTAGCGCGGCGATACTCACCGGCAGCCTCGCCGCCGTCGTGGTGGTGTAGATGATGGTGGGCTAGATGCCGCCGGCCTCCCTGCTGTCGCCGTCGTGGTGGTGTAGATGGTGGTGGGCCGGATGCCGCCGGCCTCCCCGCTGTCACCGTCGTGGGCGCATCTTCCCGGTCTCCTTGATGCTGCCGCCATGGTACATCTAGGTTCCGTGGTCGCCGGCGCGTCATCCGCGGCTTCCTCGGCTACGAGTGTAGCTAGCAGCGGCCTGTCGGCGTCGTTGCCTCTCCCGGTGTGCGCTCGCCGTAGTGCTTCGACGCATGTATCACCAGTCTGCGTTGCTGCCTCTCCAGTTGCGCGACTTTATATCCCTACTCTGCATGGTGAAGAAGGTAAGCGGAATAATAAAGAGAATAAACCAGATGCATGGTTCTGGTACGGCCTCCAAGTCTTCACGTCTACGCCATGGAGATGGCATCGGGACTTCTTGTTTTTTGGACGTGGTTGCACCGTACGCCCAGGGCGCAGCCGGCGTTATCCGCGGCCGCCTTGAGTGGGACTGTATCAAATGCTTGGGCATCCGTCGGTGCGCGTACTCGCTGCCCCTCCTCGATGCTGCCACCGCGGGCGCGTCTGCTCCTGGCTGGCTCCTTCCACTGGGGCGTGAGCCTCCTGCGCATTCTCGGAGAGAGCAGCGCTGCGCTATACGACGTCGGTCAGACGCCGGACGTGTCGTTGGGTATGGCGCGCACGCCGTCGCCTCTCGGGTGTGTCAGTTTCCGCCTTCTCCTAGGCGCATGGCGCGTGAGCTGCTGCCGCCGGACAGCGCCAGGTGTGGTGCATGCTGCCCGGTGATCGTGTGCCGCCGACATTGGCGTGCCCTCTTCTCTGCATCCGTCCTCATCCGGGCACGCCCAGCCGCTAGACAGGGCAGGCCGTGTGAGTTGCCCAGCGAGCGTGTCTCTCCGCCCGCCGCCGCCGTGGGCGCGTCCACCTTCCTCCGATCCTGGAGGTGCTGCTACCGGACACTCATGTAATATACTGGCCTGGGTACACAAGAGGTAGATGAATGTATAAAAATTATGTTGACCTGGACGAAGCTCCACGTTGTGCCATTGATAGCACGAGTCCCGCGCAGGATCTGCACAAGTGCACGCCACCTTCGAGTGGGCGTGGTGCCGTTCTGCTCGCTGTCGTACGTCCTCCTCGGCGCACGCGCTTCCGCCGCCGGACAGCGCCAGACTGCGTGCATGTTATCGGGCAGGTGCGCCGCCGCCTTGGGCATGCCCTCTCCTCGGCCTCCTCCGTCCATCTCGTCGACGCTGCCGCCTTGGGCGCGTCTCCACTTCCGCCCCCTCCTGATGCGTACGTCCTGAGGGACGTGAGTTCTTCTCACGGATGCTCCATGCATGGAGGCTGGATGTGTGATGGATGGATATGCACGTTCATCTGGCCGTGCCTCCCTACATACGCGCTGCCGCGGCCGGGCAGCGCCGAGCCGCGTGCATGTTGCCAGGCGAGCGCCCCGCCGCCACGGGTGCGCCTTCTCCTATGGCTCCTCTGCCGGCGAGAGTTCTGCTCGACGCCCTTCTGATAGACGAAAACATACATATAGATCAAAAGAAGTTAGTTAGCGGGGCATGTGTTGCTGGCCGTTCTTCATCTTCCGCTGTCGACGTCGACGCATTCTTTTTCTCCTCTGCTTGCACGATGCCTGCGGCACGGGGGCAGCGCACACGCAGTGCGCCGTCGGCCCGTCACCGAGCTCGGGACGTAGCCAGGGCAACCTCCGGCGTGGTGCGCGCGTCCGCCCAATCCCCCTCGATGCTGCACCAGGGGCGCGTCTCTTCCTGGCCGTGGCCGCTGCCTCCCTCCTGCCTGGGTTCCGCGTCGACGCTGCCGCATGGGCGACTCCCCTGCCCCCCTCCGGGTGCTTCGTGCTGGTCGTGTATTTATAGGTGGAAGGTAGGGCGCTGCGTCTCGCGCCCTAGCCGGCCGGTCCGATCTTCATGGAAGAGATATGGACGCAAGCTGTTTAAGATACGTCCGATGCTTATCTTTTAACCTGTGGCACATGCATGACCAATTAAGCATGCAGTGTACGGCACATCATTGATCGGGTATTCGGGTTTGTATTCATACACCGGCAGGGTACTTGAATCGCGTACGCCCTAACCGAGACGTGTACACGCACGGTAGTTGCATCAAATCTTACTGCATGCATATGCATGTGCTAGCAACGTGGGTAGTTTTGCCATGCATCAGTACATGTACGTACGAAGCCCAATATGCAGTGCAATTGCAGCCCAACGTACACATACATCAAGAACTTGGGCTAGCTAATTAATTAACCGGCCATTAGCCCATAAAAATAACTTTCACTTAGGATTTTCCATGTACGGACATTGTGCACGTGTATGATACAGATGCAATATCCATGGGCACTTCCTGCTTCACACACACACACACACACAAAATTCTAGGTTTCTCCTCAACTATGAGGGAAGGGAGAAAAAGATATTGGTACAAATTATGGTCAAACAACTTTTTTTTATTACCCATTCTCCTTTGTTTCGTACTATATATATAGTACAAAATCTCGTCGAACAAATGCCCCCCACCGAGTCGCGTTCGAATGCGAAGCGAATCGGACACGACTTGGTGAAAGAATTTCTTGTCAGCTAATTGGCGCAAAAAGAAAATTGCAGCCTTGAGGTGTATTTTTCTTAGAGCACTTGTGAGTCACATGTGCTTATGGGAGGAACACTTCTCCGACTATTAGCGAGTAAATTCGCCAAAGCGAAAAGGTAGAGGAAAAAAATAGAGGTACCTTATTGGACCACGATTGCTGCCGTGGTGCCTGGGAAACAAGTAACCTCAAGTCCTCCTCAGCCTGTGACGGAACACCATGCCACACGCTAAGGTGTTATCAATGAAGTCGTGGCCGTTTAGATGCATGGTGCCAGTCGACAAGACCGAAGGGTTTCATAGCTTCGGGTTAACCGCATTGGCCAAAGCCGAAGCCAAGAGTAGTTAAGGTACCTTGTTGGGTCGTATTGCTGCCACGACGTCTGTCAACAAAGCTTCATCACATCATCCTCAGTTCGTAGCGAAACACCATGCCACATGCTGAAGGTTTTATCAGACAAGTCGGGACAGTTTAACTGCACGGTGCCAGCCGACAAGACTGAAGGGTTTCACAGCTTCGCGCTGTCCGCACTGGCGCGCTACACTGTTCCCACAATCACGCTTGGTGTGGCCATGCAGACGGGACATCGGAACGCCATCGATATCTCGCCCAATCGCCGAGTGTGATAGGTCGGTGAAAAGACCGACCTGGTGTGGTAATGAGGGCATTGTGCAAGCCCGACGTTACCGCCGAAGCTGTTTGAGGGCGTAGAATTGCCCCCAGTGATGTTGTTGTAGTTGCTGTAATACTGACGACTTAGAGGCAGGGCCACCTCCAGTGTCAGCGTCATGGCTTGAAGCTTGGTGTTGCCGTAGTTGGCACCGCCTATGGCTTGTGGTGTTGAAGACGACGTCGTGCAGGGACCCGTCGTCGACGTGCGTGTTCGAGGGCCTAGCGTTGCCCCCGGTGTTGTTGTAGTTGTGGAAGCGACGAAGTGCTAACATTGAGGGGCGATGGCACCCTCAATGCTAGCGACATAGGTTGAAGTAGTGTGGTCGCCGACGTGTTGGCGACGCGGCTTGGCGCCATGTGCCCCCGGTCCTTTCGCCGTGGGCGTTGTAGGGGTTGTCGGTGAAGCGGATGTTTGAAGGGCGGTGATGCCCCTCGGCGCTCGTGGTGATGTCGAGCCAAAGGTGCATCGCTAGCACACAGGCATGTGCGCACCACCTCTCATCCGCATAACAACTTAGTCGCTCCTGTACAAAGTTAGGGAAACCAAACGACTAGAAAGATCGAATGCAAACCAACTCACGAAGAGGAAGAGAGAGAGAAAAAATGATGTTTTTTTTGTTTAAAATGTTGACTTTTCCGCTGGACACTAGCCATGAGGGTGACGTCGGAAAAGGCTGCCGAAGAACTTAGTCATTGGGAATCATCGAAAAGCCATGACGATCACAACTCAATAACTTATTGCCTTCTGTGTTTGTTTGTGTGTGAATATGTGTGTATCACGATGACGTGATTGGAATGCTTCCGAGAGGCAACAGGGAATCATACCCTAGCCCATCATGGCAAGGAGTAACCCCACAGCTCCACCATTCTCCCTTCTGGGCCTCAAGAACCCAGAAACTTGGGTAAGGTGTATTTAGGGTATGTGGTTTTGGGACAACGACTGAAAAACATATGTTCATGCCTTTGTTGAGGGGTGGCGGATGACTACCTCCCGCCTTCTTTCCAGTGGTTCCCTTACTGCTTGCACGTCGTGGCTTCTGGAATTTTGCGGACATTTTTATCTCGCAGGCATGTCAATATCGAAAGTTTCATTAACAGATTCGGCAACATGACATGTCAAAAACTGATAACAAGAGGGCATGTTTACAAGCTCAATGCACTCACTACAGAGCCTTAAATGATAAACTAAGCATACATACATCAAGAAGACATGGCATAGAATACATACATGGCAAGAACAATAACATAGCATACATGGATCAACCACAACAACCTAGGCAAAATTGAATAACATGTAAACAATCTGCCAGGAAACATTTGATAGCAAAAGTAGAGCTCGATTGACTCAAGCTATGGCACTCCATAATTGCAAACAAAGGCATGGATGGATAGAGCAAGACATGTTTTACAAAACATCCTTACTGAAGTATCTCAAAATATGCATGGATCTCTCGGTATCATCAAGTTAACATGGCATCAAAATATCAGCTATACAGGGCTGAAAACAGCAACATCAGGACACCTACTTTGCATGCTTGTGCTAGTCACCACATAGATCACAAAAATACATGGCATATACCCCTGGTAAGATGGCATGGCATATTACAAAACACATGTAGGACTCAAATTCATAGGATGCTCACATCAATCATGGCAAAAATAACAAAAGTGCAAGTTCTGTTAAGAAACAGAAACTAACATCACATAGCACTCTTCCAACAGCATTTCGGGCATCAAGATGAGCTCAAATGAAAATGATGCAATGAGATGAAATGATCTAATCTTCGAGGCGAACATTTTGACATATTATACGCGCAAAATGGAGCTACGATGACAGAGATATACCACGTTGAACATGCTACAAAATGACAAAAGATGCAAAATAACTTAGAAGAAAATTAGGAGGGGGAAGAGAAGTCAACGGGCTCGGGCGCGCGAACCGAGGCCGGATCTGGATCGGGCGACGGGCGGCTCGGTGAGCTCCGGCGGCGGCTCGCGAGCCCGGCGGGACGGCGCGGAGGAGGAGAGAGCGCCGGGGGGGGGTGGCGCCGAGTGGAAGGAGGCGGGGCCGAGAGGCGCGGTGGCCGGGTGGCGGCGGCGCCGGCCGGCGCGAGGCGGCGGGCGCTGCGGCGGGCGCGGCGAGGAAGGCGGCGGAGGCGGCGGAGAGGCGGGCGCGGCCGGTGGCGGCGTGGCAGGCGCGGCGGGCGGCCGGGCGCATGGCGGAGGCGGAGGCGGCCAGGCGCGGCGGGCGGGCCGCCGTGGCTCATGGCCCAGGGCGTGTGTGTGCGGCGGCGCCCGTGGCGTGCTCTGAGTGGCCGGGCGCGGCGGCGGCTGGTGGGGCGGACGTGTCCGGGCGGAGCGGACGCTTCGTCCGGGCGCGAGGTAGGGGAAAGCTAGGGTTACACCCGAGATTTGGAGGGGGTTTGTTTAAATAGGCATAGAGGGAGCTAGGAGAGTCCAAATGAGGTGTAGTTTTCGCCCACACGATCGTGATCGAACGACGGAGAGCATGGAAGTGACTTAGATGGGTTATTGGGCTGTTTTGAAAGGGTGTTGGGCTGCAACTTAAAAGAGGCCTTTGCAAGAGTGCGGTTAACCGTTGGAGTACCAAACGAGCTCCAAATGACCCGAAACTTGACCGGTGGTCTACGGGTGGTATACCAAGGCCACTAGACAAACCTCGGTCCATTCCGAGAAGGTTTAGTACCCTTTGCGGAAAAAGCGTAAAAGGGCCGCGGGGAGATAGGAGTGCGGATTGCAAAACGGACAACGGGAAAATGCTCGGAATTATGAGACGAACACGGATGCAAATGCGATGCACATGATGACATGATATAAAATGCATGACATGGACAAAATGCAAAATGAAGAAAACCCAACCACGGAGGGAATATCATATCACAATGCCGAAAATGGCAAGAGTTGGAGTTACAAATATGGAAAGTTACTTCCGGGTGTTACAACACTCCACCACTACAAGAGGATCTCGTCCCAGATCTAGGACTGAAAGAACTCCGGATATTCGAACGGAGGTGATCCTCGCGCCCTGTGTAGCTTCTCGGTCGGAATGGTGTGACCACTTCACTTTCAGGAATTTGATTGACTTGTTGCGAGTCTTGCGCTCGGTTTCTTCAAGAATAGCAACGGGTGCTCATGATAAGAGAGATCTTCTTGAAGGTCAATCTCTTGAAGTTGATAGTGCGTTCAGAGTCTTGAAGCACTTGCGAAGCTGTGACACGTGAAACACATCGTGCACATTTGCAAAGTTGGATGGAAGCTCAAGTTGATAGGCGAGATCGCCTCTTTTGCCAATGATCTTGAAAGGACCCACGATCTAGGGGCAAGCTTCCTTTGATACCGGGCGGCGAGTGCCTTTCATTGGAGAGACGCGAGGTAGACATGGTCTCCGATTTCAAAAGCCACATTACGGTGCTTATCATCATAATAGCTCTTACATCGCGATTATGCGGCTTTGAGATTCTCACGAATGACTTTGCACATTTCTTCCGCTTCGTGATCAAGTCATTGCCAAGAAGTTGGCGTTCACCGCCTCGGACCAATTGAGAGGAGTACGGCACTTTCTCGCCATAGAGAATTTCGAATGGGGCCTTGCCCGAACTCGCTTGGAAGCTGTTGTTGTAGGAGAACTTCGGCATATGGAAGACAATCTTCCCACTTCATACCGAAAGAAATGACACAAGCCCTGAGCATATCTTCAAGAATTTGATTAACTCGCTCAACTTGGCCACTTGTTTGAGGATGGAAAGCTATCTTTGAAACGAATGTTGGTGCCCATGGCCTTCAAAAGAATCCCAAAACTTGGAGGTAAAGATGCTGCCACGGTCTCAAGAGATCACTTGTGGAATGCCGTGCAAGGAGACAATCCTCGAGGTGTATAGCTCGCCAACTGAGCTGCTGTGATAGATTCTTTGATAGGAAGAAAATGAGCCACTTTAGTAAGCTTGTCAATGACAACGAAGATAGCATCATTTCCACGCTTGGACTTAGGAAAACCAGTCACGAAGTCCATTTCAATATGATCAAACTTCCATTCTGGAATAGCAAGAGGTTGAAGGAGACCGGCTGGTCTTTGGTGTTCTGCTTTCACTCTTCTGCAGACATCACACTCATTCACGAATTGAGCAATTTATCGCTTCATTCGAGTCCACCAATATGACTCCTTGAGGTCATGGTACATCTTCGTACTTCCAGGATGAATGGATAGAAGCGAATTGTGAGCCTCGTTCATAATGACTTTTCTCAGATCACCCTTAGGAACCACAATCCGGTCCTCAAAGAAAAGAGTATATTTGTCATCAATGTGGAAGCACTTATACTTGGAAATGCCCTTGTCGATACCACGTTTCACCTTTTTCACCATGGTATCCAGAAGTTGAGCCTCACGAATCTGATCTTCCAAAGTAGGAGAGACTATGAGGTTGGCAAGAAAGCCTTGAGGAACAACTTGAAGATTCAGCTTATGAAAGCTTCACGAGAGATCCGGTGAAAGGGCTTGAGGATTAGACTGCTGCGATAAGCCTTCCTGCTCAAAGCATCTGCAATGACATTGGCCTTGCCGGAGTATATTCAATACTTGGGTTGTACTCTTGAATCATTTCGACCCATCGAGTCTGCTCGAGGTTGAGGTTGGGCTGAGTGAAAATGTACTTGAGACTCTTGTGATCGGTGAAAATGTCCACTTTCCTTCCCAACAAGAGATGTCTCCATGTTATCAATGCATGGACAACTGCCGCCAACTCAAGATCGTGAGTGGCGTAGTTCTTCTCGTTGGGCTTCAATGGCGAGAGGTATAAGCCACAACTCTCTTCTCTTGCATTAACACAGACCGAGACCTTGAAGAGAAGCATCACGAAAACTTCAATGGCTTGGATTCATCGAGGAGTCAAGACAGAGCTGTGACGAGTTTCTCTTTGAGAGTATTGAAAGCAACGTCACACTCGGGAGACCGGACATACTTCACATGCTTCGGAGGAGGTTGGAAAGAGGCTTTGCAATCTTGGAGAAGTTCTCAACGAATCTTCGCAATAGCTTGCAAGACCAAGAAAATCGGAGCTGCTTGACATTCTGAGGAGGTTCCCAATTCACAATTGCGGACACCTTCTCGGGATTAACAGCGATGCCCCATGCGGAGATGATATGACCAAGATAAAGCACTTCATCAAGCCAGAATTCACATTTGGAGAACTTAGCATAGAATTGATACTCTCTGAGCTTGTCTAGCACCAATCGCAAATGTTTGGCATGATCCTTCTTATTCTTGGAGAAGACCAAAATATCATCAAGATAGACCAAGACGAATTCATTGGTGTAGGGGTTGAATATGAAGTTCATCATCCGAGAGAATGTTGGAGGAGCATTGACAAGGCGAAAGACATGACAAGATATTCATAAGAACCAAAGCTTGTTCGAATGCTGTCTTGGGAATATCTTGTTCACGAATGCGAATCTGATGATAACCCATACGAAGGTCAAGCTTGGAGAACACTTTAGCACCTTTGAGTTGCTCGAAAAGCTCATTGATGTTGGGAAGTGGATACTTGTTCTTGATTGTCTTCTTATTCAATGGACGGTAATCGACGCAAAGTCGGTCCGTGCCATCCTTCTTCTGGACAAAAAGAACACCACAACCCCAAGGAGATGAACTCGGTCTGATCAAACCCAGACGCTCTTGTTCATCGAGCTGCTTCTTCAATTCCTTCAGCTCATCAGGTCCAAGCTTGTATGGACGCTTGCAAACGGGTTCGATGCGTGCTCAAGATCGATAACGAACTCAACTGGCCGATGAGGAGGCATACCCGGAAGCTCTTCTGGAAAGACATCTTGGTACTCACAAACGACTGGAATCTGCGAGATAGCATCCAATTCGCCCTTCTCATTGAGAGAAAACAACCGAATGGTTTCATCACGAGCGGCATAGATGATCACATCATTAGAAGAGTGAGTCAATTGAATTTCCCTGGCAGCACAATCAAGCTGAGCTTTGTGCTGAGAAAGCCAGTCCATTCCGAGAATAAGATCAATATACGAGTCACCAAGGACAACTGGTTTAGACAGAAATTTATAATCGCCCATCTTGATAGAGACATCCGGAACCATCTAGCTTGCATTCATGCATTTACCCGGAGAGACAACTGCTAATGGTCTAGGCAAATCTTGGAAAGACAAGTCATGCTTAGATGCAAAAGGTTTAGAGATGAAACTAAGCGATGCACCAAAGTGTCAAAAAGAACTTTTGCAGAATATCATTAACAAGAAGATTACCCATGATCACATCGGAAGAATCCTCCGCTTGAGCTGCATTCATCATATTGACCTTTGCAAACTTGGGATTATGCTTGACCACTTTGCATTGCTGGAAGATTTCACAGAGGAGGAGGCGGAAGGCGCCTCGGTTGAAGCACTTGTTCGCATAGTGACCTTTCTGCGACATTTGTTGCAAGTCACCTCGTAGAGCGGACGGTGGTAAGGAGCACTTGACCTTGGAGCTTGAGAACTAGACTTGTTCGATAGCTTGGGTTGGGTGGGTGGGAAGATCCACGGCCACCTGAGTTCTTCTGGCGATAAGGCCGACGGAACGGAGGAGGAGGAAGGTAGAACTTCTGCTGCTTAGCTGCCACTTGAGAGGAAGAAGAAGACTGAATCGCATCCCCGATTCTCTTCTTAGAAGCCTCACATTTGAACTGGGCAGCTTCTTGCTTCAGTGCCATGTTGTAGAATTCATCATACTTATCTGGCTCAAAAGCACAAGAGCTAATTGCAGATCTTCTCTCGGACCACCTCTGAATTGATAGATCATACTCTTCTCATCAGGTACGTCTTGCTTAGCAAAACGAGCGAGCTTACGAACTGGATATTGTATTGATAGACAGACATGTTGCCTTGCTTGAGATTGCGGAACTCCTCACGCTTGCTCTCAACAACACTTTTTGGAATGTGGTGAGCTCTGAAATCTCGGTGGAACTCATCCCAGGTAATGACACGACCTCCTCTGGAATCTTTGTATTGCTGGTACCACTCAGCAGCTTGGTCCTTGAGTTGAAACGATGCAAACTTGACAAAGTCCTCAGGTCTGACATTGCTACAATCGAAATGCTTGCAGATGTCCACTAACCAATCGTCAGCATCTGTGGCCTCAACACAGAAACTGAAAGACTTCGGCTGATTAGCGAGGAACTGACTGAGAGTAGCAAAGTGTGGCTGGTTGTTGCCTTGACCTTGATTTCCTTGATTGCCTTGCCCCTGAGTACGTTCTTGCAAGAGCTGCAAAATCATCTGAGCATTGGCATTGGTGGCTGCCATGATAGCTTGCCAGGCCTCTGGAGGCGGAGGTGGAGGTGGAGGTTGACCGATCCCCATCATTGCGATCCGGATTCGGCGCGTTGGCGGAGCCATCTGAAGAGGGTGACATCCGTTAGTCCTTTGATAGACAAAAAGATAAGTAGAATCAACGGATAGAAATTGCAACATATAGCCTTCACAATAAACATTCGAACAAGAATGAACGAATGAATTCCAAAGTTAATCATCACACGTCCATTAAGGTGAGAAGCCACTTAGATAAAGATATGGAAACAACATCTGTCTTAGAAACAAATCGAATATCACAACTGAAAACAAAAGATTGGCTTCTAGAATGAGCGGAACAAACACATGATAGAGATTTACGCCCAAAGTGTTAGTGGTGGGGCCCACACGGACACGACGTATAGCGGACGTCACGAATGACAAACAAGACGTCCCGAATCAGCATAGCCAAGGATTCTTTAAGACGCCTCGCGACCATCAGAATCGACCGTGAATGGGCGGACCACTAGACGTTGAACCCCAATCTCAAATCATACATCCGCCGGAAAGAATATCCCGTAAGCTACTAGAATTCCCACCTATAAACTCCCGAAACTTTCTGGTTATGCAATCTGGTGTTGGGGATACAGGGACACAAAATATCTCACCCAAACTAACAATACCTAGATCCATTTGTATCCATCCGTCAACACATAACCAAGAAATCCTCGAAATCATGTACCTCGACCTTGAAAAACATCCGTTATACAAGTCATGGCAATACTCCCGCTCGCCTCGATCTTTGGGCTATCGGGTTATCTCACCAACAACTGCACAAAAGAGATTTCGATGTCGGCAAAACTCGGTATTCCAGAATCGCAACGATAAAATTGTGACGACAACACCTCGGAGCTCAACTCCCCGGACACCGCCACAACCCCTAAATGTCGAGGCACCAAGAACAATGTTCTCGTCACAAAACCATCGAACGATTCCAAGATACCCACGTGATCCTAAAAAATTTTTAGTGAAATTTGAGGAGAGAAGAGTCAAAACTCTCGTCAGATACCTCACCGAGAGCGACGAAGGACCGGGAGTAAAAAGAATCCTACTCTCCGATATATATAATCCTAAGACTCAAAACATTTTCCATTCTAGACTCAACAACGCCAAACAAACAATCAAGTAGGGGCTCCTAAGTCGGGAAGGCTCGATTACCAACTTATCGCCCGATGCGGCTATATCTCCCACGTGTCGAGGCACGACTTAGAGGCATAACCGCATTGAAAGCAATGTCGCAAGTGAGGTAATCTTCACACAACCCATGTAATAAGTAAGGAAAGAGATACATAGTTGGCTTACAATGCCACTTCACACAATACATAAATAAACATCCATCATTCGAGTACACTCAAGGTCCGACTACGGAACCAAAATAAAAGAAGATACCCCAAATGCTACACAGATCCCCGATCGCCCCAACTGGGCACCACTCTGATCATCGGAAAAAGACACATAGTAACGACCACGTTCCTCGTCGAACTCCCACTTGAGCTCGGTTGCGTCACCTGCACTGGCATCGTCGGAACCTGCAACTGTTTTGGAAGTATCTGTGAATCACGGGGACTCAGCAATCTCACACCCGCGAGATCAAGACTATTTAAGCTTATAGGAAGGACATGGTAGTAAAGGTGGAGCTGCAGCAAGCGACTAGCATATCTGGTGGCTACATCGCAAAAGAGAGCGAGAAGAGGAGCAAAGCACGGTCGTGAAGCTAGTAGCGACCAATAAGTGATCCTGAACTACGTACGTCAGACATAACTCCAACACCGTGTTCACTTCCCGGACTCCGCCGAGAAGAGACCATCACGGTTACACACGCCTTGTTGATGTGTATTTTATTTGAGGTCAACTTCGGTTTTCTACAACCGACATTAACAAATTCCCATCTGCCTCATAACGCAGGCACGGCTTTGAAAGATATTACCTGCAGGGGTGTCCCAACTTAGCCCATTATAAGCTCTCACGGTCAACGAAGGATATTCCTTCTACCGGAAGACCCGATCAATCTCGAATCCGGACTACAAGACATTTCGACAGCAATAAAACAAGACCAGCAAAGCCGCCCGAATGTGCCGACAAACCCGATAGGAGCTGCACATATCTCGTTCTCGTGGCACACCGGATTGTCCAAACTTCCGATAGGCCAGCTCGAGTTGCCCTGATGGCCACCGGCGGTCGACAGGTTTGGACCAGCACTCGAGAGGAGAACTGGCCCGGGGTTAAAATAAAGATGACCCTCGGGCTCGCGAAACCCGGGAAAAGGCTTAGGCGGCAAATGGTAAAACCAAAGTTGGGCCTTCTTGGGCGAGTCTTATTCAAAGCGAACTGTCAAGGGGTCCCATAAATCACCCAACCGTGTAAGGAACGCAAAATCAAGGAACATAACACCGGTATGACGGAAACTAGGGTGGCAAGAGTGGAACAAAACACCAGGCATAAGGCCGAGCCTTCCACCCTTTACCAAGTATATAGATGTATTAAAATATAGCAGATATATATTGTGATATCCCCAACAAGTAAACATGTTCCAACAAGGAACAACATCTCCATGTTCCAACAAGGAACAAACTTCAGCTTCACCTGCAACTAGCAACGCTATAAGAGGGCTGAGCAAAGCGGTAACATAGCCAATCAACGGTTCGCTAGGAAAAGGATGGTTAGGGGCTGACATGGCAATATGGGTGGCATGATATAGCAAGTGGTAGGCATCGCAGCATAGGCATAGCAAAAGAGCGAGCAACTAGCATAGCAAAGATAGAAGTGATTTCGAGGGTATGGTCATCTTGCCTGCAATGTTCTCAGAGTTGTCGAAAGCTTGATCCTCGTAAGCGTTCTCAACAGGTTCCTCGTTCACGTACTTGTCTCCCGGCTCTACCCAAAGCAACAACACAAACAAAGGAACCACAATAAATCACGGCGCAATGCACAATCAACAAGATGCAAAACATGGCATGATATGCGAGATGTGATATGCAATGCGTATGTGCGCTCCAGAAGGAAAATGATGAACCAGGCATCAACTTGGCAAACCAAGTATGCCACTGGAAAGATGAGATGATTTCGGTTGAAATCGATATAAAGATCACCGGAATCGGATGCACGGTTTGGAAATGACAAGCAAAACAAGAATGGCGCAAATCTGCCATTAACAGCATGATGCTACTTAGCAAGCAACAATTAATTAAGCTACTGCACCCAAACATGCCAACAAAGCACATGGAAGTGATCTACACAAGATGATTGATAAAAGATGAGCACTGAGCTACGGCTAGTTCACATCATAACAAGTTCAAACAAGCATGGCAAAAGTGCACAAAATATCAGACTGGACATGGCAAAAACAGCATCAGGTTGCAATGTTCAGAGCAACAAAACTACATGCTACAGGAACTTAAAATAGCAAAACATGGCATGGCATGAATCTACTCAAAGCATAGAACAAAAGTCCCTTACTGACCATAAGCCAAAAAGGATTAGAAAATGTAGTAACGCCCATGTCAATATCGAAAGTTTCGTTAACAGATTCAGCAACATGACATGTCAAAAACTGATAACGAGAGGGCATGTTTACAAGCTCAATGCACTCACTACAGAGCCTTAAGTGATAAACTAAGCATACATACATCAAGAAGACATGGCATAGAAGACATACATGGCAAGAACAATAACATAGCATACATGGATCAACCACAACAACCTAGGCAAAATTGAATAACATGTAAACAATCTGCCAGGAAACATTTGATAGCAAAAGTAGAGCTCGATTAACTCAAGCTATGGCCCTCCATAATTGCAAACAAAGGCATGGATAGATAGAGCAAGACATGTTCTACAAAACATCCTTACTGAAGTATCTCAAAATATGCATGGATCTCTCGGTATCATCAAGTTAACATGGCATCAAAATATCAGCTAAACAGGGCTGAAAACAGCAACATCAGGACACCTACTTTGCATGCTTGTGCTAGTCACCACATAGATCACAAAAATACATGGCATATACCCCTGGTAAGATGGCATGTCATATTACAAAACACATGTAGGACTCAAATTCATAGGATGCTCACATCAATCATGGCAAAAATAACAAAAGTGCAAGTTCTGTTAAGAAACAGAAACTAACATCATATAGCACTCTTCCAACAGCATTTCGGGCATCAAGATGAGCTCAAATGAAAATGATGCAATGAGATGAAACGATCTACTCTTCGAGGCGAACATTTTGACATATTATACGCGCAAAATGGAGCTACGATGACAGAGATATACCACGTTGAAAATGCTACAAAATGACAAAAGATGCAAAATAACTTAGAAGAAAATTAGGAGGGGGAAGAGAAGTCAACGGGCTCGGGCGCGCGAACCGAGGCCGGATCTGGATCGGGCGACGGGCGGCTTGGTGAGCTCGGCGGCGGCCACGGAGCCGCGGCGGGATGGCGCGGAGGAGGAGAGCGCCGGCGGTGTGGGTGGCGCCGAGTGGAAGGAGGCGGGCCGAGAGGCGCGATGGCGCGGGTGGCGGCGTGGCCAGCCCGCAACGGGGCAGGCGGGGCAGCCAGGGCCCGCCGCGAGGAAGGCGGCGGAGGCGGCGGAGAGGCGGGCGGCCGGCGGCGGCGGAGGCGCGCGGGAGGCGGCTGCCGGCCGGCCGGGGGCCTCAGGCGGGGGCCAGCAGCGGCGGCGCCCACGTGGCGTGCGTCTCTGAGTGGCCGGGAGCGGCGGCGGCTGGTGGGCGGACGATCCGGGCGGAGCGCCGCTTGCGTCCGGGCGCGAGGTAGGGGAAAGCTAGGGTTACACCCGAGATTTGGAGGGGGTTTGTTTAAATAGGCATAGAGGGAGCTAGGAGAGTCCAAATGAGGTGTAGTTTTCGCCCACACGATCGTGATCGAACGACGGAGAGCATGGAAGTGACTTAGATGGGTTATTGGGCTGTTTTGAAAGGGTGTTGGGCTGCAACTTAAAAGAGGCCTTTGCGAGTCGCGGTTAACCGTTGGAGTACCAAACGAGCTCCAAATGACCAAACTTGACCGGTGGTCTACGGGTGGTATACCAAGGCCACTAGACAAACCTCGGTCCATTCCGAGAAGGTTTAGTACCCGCACACGGAAAAAGCGTAAAAGGGCCGCGGGGAGATAGGAGTGCGGATTGCAAAAGCGGACAACGGAAAAATGCTCGGAATCATGAGACGAACACGTATGCAAATGCGATGCACAAGATGACATGATATAAAATGCATGACATGGACAAAATGCAAAATGAAGAAAAACCCAACCACGGAGGTAATATCATATCACAATGCCGAAAATGGCAAGAGTTGGAGTTACAAATATGGAAAGTTACTTCCGGGGTGTTACAAGTACCCACTATGCCATGCTCCATTAAAAGAAATTATGTTAAAACTGCTTTATGTGATCTTGGAGCCGGTGTTAGTGTTATGCCACTCTCTTTATATCGTAGACTTGATTTGAATAAGTTGACACCTACTGAAATATCATTGCAAATGGCTGATAAATCAACTGCTATACCTGTCAGTATTTGTGAGGATGTGCCTGTTGTGGTTGCAAACGTTACTATTTTAACGGACTTTGTTATTCTTGATATTCCCGAGGACGATAGTATGCCTATTATTCTTGGAAGACCTTTTCTGAATACTGCAGGGGCTGTTATTGATTGCAATAAAGGCAATGTCACTTTTCATGTTAATGGTAATGAGCATACGGTACACTTTCCGAGGAAACAACCTCAAGTTTATAGCATCAACTCTATTGGAAAAATTCCATCGATTATATTTGGAGGTTTTGAATTTCCTCTTCCTGTTGTCAAGAAGAAATATGATATTCTTATTATAGGGGATGTGCATATCCCCGTTGAGGTAACATAGTGTTATTTCGAAATTTCTCTAGTTTCATGTTATTCGGAATGAGTTTGTTAACAAGACTTGATCAACCTTGTTAGTGGATTCCTTTTGATGAGCATGAGACGGATGAAACTAGAAGGCACAACCTTCTGTACCCTCTTTATACTTTCTGTTATTTAGTTGAAATAAAGTAAAAATAGTATTTTTTTCTGTCTGTTTCCTGATTTATCCATGCAATATAAAAATATCCCGAAAATAAAAGTTATTGGAATGCCATGCCAATTTAATATGATTTTTTCGGGAATATTTGAGGATTTATGGTGCAAAAATCACCGCATGGGGGAGCTGTTGGGGAACGTAGTAATTTCAAAAAATTTCCTACGAACACGCAAGACCATGGTGATGGCATAGCAACGAGAGGGGAGAGTGTCCGTCCACGTACCCTCGTGAGACCGAAAGCGAAGCGTTATAACAACGCTGTTGATGTAGTCGTGCGTCTTCACGATCCGACCGATCCAAGCACCGAGCGTCGGCACCTCCGAGTTCTGCACACGTTCAGCTCGATGGCGATCCCGGACTCGATCCAGCAAAGTGTCGGGATGAGTTCCGTCGACGACGGCGTGGTGGCGATGTTGATGCTCCACCGGCGCAGGGCTTCGCCTAAGCTCCGCGACGATATGACTTCTCCGGCGCGAGGCTTCGCTAAGCTCATGACGATATGACCGAAGTGGAATATGGTGGAGGGGCACCGCACACGGCTAAGGAACGATCCGTAGATCAACTTGTGTGTCATGGGGTGCCCCCTGCCCCGTATATAAAGGATCAAGGAGGAGGTGGCCGGCCAAGGAGGAGGCGCGCAAGGGGGAGTCCTACTCCCACCGGAGTAGGACTCCTCCTTTCCTAGTAGGAGTAGGAGAGAAGGAAGGGAAGAGAAGAAGGTGCGGTCCCTCCCTAGTCCAATTCGGACTAGGCCTTGGGCGCGCGCCCTGCCCTAGGCAGCCCTCTCTCTTTCCAGGCCCAATAAGGCCCAATACTTCTCCCGGCGAATTCCGTAACTCTCCCAGTACTCGAAAAATACCGAATCATTCGAACCTTTCCGAACTCGAATATAGTCGTCCAATATATCGATCTTTACGTCTCGACCATTTCGAGACTCCTCATCATGTCCCTGATCTCATCCGGGACTCCGAACTCCTTCGTACATCAAAACTCATAAACTCATAATATAACCGCCATCGAAACCTTAAGCGTGCGGACCCTACGGGTTCGAGAACTATGTAGACATGACCTAGAACTATTCTTGGTCAATAACCAATAGCGGAACCTGGATGCCCATATTGGCTCCTACATATTCTACGAAGATCTTTATCGGTCAAACCGCATAACAACATACTTTGTTCCCTTTGTCATCGGTATGTTACTTGCCCGAGATTCGATCGTCGGTATCCAATACCTAGTTCAATCTCGTTACGCAAGTCTCTTTACTCGTTCCGTAATACATCATCTCATAACTAACTCATTAGTTACAATGCTTGCAAGGCTTAGGTGATGAGTATTACCGAGAAGGCCCAGAGATACCTCTCCGACAATCGGAGTGACAAAACCTAATCTCGAAATCGCCAACCCAACATGTACCTTTGGAGACACCTGTAGTACTCCTTTATAATCACCCGATTACGTTGTGACGTTTGGTAGCACCAAAGTGTTCCTCCGTAAACGGAGTTGCATAATCTCATAGTTACAGGAACATGTATAAGTCATGAAGAAAGCAATAGCAACATACTAAACGATCATGTGCTAGGCTAACGGAATGGGTCATGTCAATCACATCATTCTCCTAATGATGTGATCCCGTTAATCAAATGACAACTCATGTCTATGGCTAGGAAACTTAACCATCTTTGATTCAACGAGCTAGTCAAGTAGAGGCATACTAGTGACACTATGTTTATCTATGTATTCACACATGTATTATGTTTCCGGTTAATACAATTCTAGCATGAATAATAAACATTTATCATGAAATAAGGAAATAAATAATAACTTTATTATTGCCTCTAGGGCATATTTCCTTCAGCTCCCACTTGCACTAGAGTCAATAATCTAGTTCACATCGCCATGTGATTTAACATCAATAGTTCACATCTATATGTGGTTAACACCCATAGTTCACATCGACATGTGACCAACACCCAAAGGGTTTACTAGAGTCAGTAATCTAGTTCACATCGCTATGTGATTAACACCCAAAGAGTACTAAGGTGTGATCATGTTTTGCTTGTGAGATAATTTTAGTCAACGGTCTGTCACATTCGAGCCGTAAGTATTTTGCAAATTTCTATGTCTACAATGCTCGCACGGAGCTACTCTAGCTAATTGCTCCCACTTTCAATATGTATCCATATTGAGACTTAGAGTCATCTAGATTAGTGTTAAAACTTGCATCGACGTAACCTTTACGGATTTAACCTTTTTCACTTCCATAATCGAGAAACACATCCTTATTCTACTAGGATAATTTTGACCGATGTCCATTGATCTACTCCTAGATCTCTATTGCACTCCTTGCCAATCTTAGTGGTAGGGTATGCAATAGATCTGTACACAACATGACATACTTTATAGAACCTATGGCTGATGCATAGGGAATGACTTTCATTCTCTTTCTATCTTCTGCCGTGGTCGGGTTTTGAGTCTTACTCAATCTCACACCTTGTAACACAGGCAAGAACTCTTTCTTTGACTGTTCCATTTTGAACTACTTCAAAATCTTGTCAAGGTATGTATTCATTGAAAAACTTATCAAGCGTCTTGATCTATCTCTATAGATCTTGATGCTCAATATGTAAGCAGCTTCACCGAGGTCTTCCTTTGAAAAACTCCTTTCAAATACTCCTTTATGCTTTGCAGAATAATTCTACATTATTTCCGATCAACAATATGTCATTCACATATATTTATCAGAAATGCTGTAGTGCTCCCACTCACTTTCTTGTAAATACAGGCTTCTCCAAAAGTCTGTATAAAACCATATGCTTTGATCACACTATCAAAGCGTTTATTCCAACTCCAAGATGCTTGCACCAGTCCATAGATGGATCGCTGAAGCTTGCACATTTTGTTAGCTCCTTTAGGATTGACAAAACCTTCTGGTTGCATCATATACAACTCTTCTTTAATAAATTCATTAAAGAATGTAGTTTTGACATCCATTTGCCAGATTTCATAAAATGTGGCAATTGCTAACATGATTCGGACAGACTTAAACATCGCTACGCTTGAGAAAATCTCATTGTAGTCAACACCTTGAACTTGTCGAAAACCTTTTGTGACAAGTCGAGCTTTGTAGATAGTAACACCACTATCGTGTCCGTCTTCCTCTTGAAGATCCATTTATCTACATGGCTTGCTGATCATCGAGCAAGTCAATCAAAGTCCATACTTTGTTCTCATACATGGATCCTATCTCAGATTTTATGGCCTCAAGCCATTTCGCGAATCTGGGCTCATCATCGCTTCCTCATAGTTCGTAGGTTCATCATGGTCTAGTAACATGACTTCCGAACATGATTACCGTACCACTCAGTGCGGATCTTACTCTGGAAGACCTACGAGGTTTGGTAGCAACTTGATCTGAAGTTTCATGATCATCATCATTAACTTCCTTACTAATTGGTGTAGGAATCACTGGAACTGATTTCTATGATGAACTACTTTCCAATAAGGGAGAAGGTACAATTACCTCATCAAGTTTCTACTTTCCTCCCACTCACTTCTTTCGAGAGAAACTTCTTCTCTAGAAAGGATCCATCTTAGCAACAAATATCTTGCTTTCGGATCTGTGATAGAAGGTGTACCCAATAGTTACCTTTGGGTATTCTATGAAGACGCATTTCTCCGATTTGGGTTCGAGCTTATCAGATGAAAACTTTTTCACATAAGCATCACAACTCCAAACTTTAAGAAACGACAGCTTAGGTTTATTGCTAAACCATAGTTCATACGGTGTCATCTCAACGGATTTAGATGGTGCCCTATTAAGCGTGAATGCAGCTGTCTCTAATGCATAACCCCAAAACGATAGTGGTAAATCGGTAAGATACATCATAGATCGCACCATATCAAAATAAAGTACGGTTCTGACGTTCGGACACACCATAACGTTGTGGTGTTCCGGTGGCGTGAGCTGTGAAACTATTCCACATTGTTTTCATTGAAGACCAAACTCGTAACTCAAATATTCATCTCCACGATCAGATCGCGAAACTTTATTTTCTTGTTGCGATGATTTTCCACTTCACCCTGAAATTCTTTGAACCTTTCAACTATTTCAGACTTATGTTTCATCAAGTAGATATACCCATATCTACTCAAATCATCTTGTGAAGGTCAGAAAATAACGATACTTGCCACGAGCATCAACATTCATTGGATCGCATACATCGGTATGTATTATTTCCAATAAGTCAAGAGCTTGTTCCATTGTTCCGGAGAACGGAGTTTTAGTCATCTTGCCCAAAAGGCACGGTTCGCAAGCATCAAATGATTCATAATCAAGTGATTCCAAAAGTCCATCAAGCATGGAGTTTTCTTCATGCGCTTTACACCAATATGACCTAAACGGCAAGTGCCACAAATAAGTTGCACTATCATTATTAACTTTGCATCTTTTGGTTTCAATATTATGAATATGTGTATCACTATGATCGAGATCCAATGAACCATTTTCATTGGGTGTGTAACCATATAAGGTTTTATTCATGTAAGCAGAACAACAATTTATTCTCTTACTTAAATGAATAACCGTATTGCAATAAACATGATCAAATCATATTTATGCTCAACACCAAATAACACTTATTTAGGTTCCACACTAATCCCGAAAGTATAGGGAGTGTGCGATGATGATCATATCAATCTTGGAACTACTTCCAACACTCATCGTCACTTCCCTTCAACTAGTCTCTGTTTATTCTCAGAACTCCTGTTTGAGTTACTAATCTTAGCAACCTAACAGTATCAAATACTCGGGGCCACTATAAACACTAGTAAGGCACACATCAATAACCTGTATATCAAATATAACCTTGTTCACTTTGCCATCCTTCTTATCCACCAAATATTCAGGGTAGTTCGCTTCGGTGACCAGTTCCATTGCAGCAAAAGTACTCAGTCTCGGGCTTAGGTCTAGACTTGGGTTTCTTCACTCGAGCAGCAACTTGCTTGCCGTTCCTTTTGAAGTTCCCTTCTTCCCTTTGCCATTTTCCTTGAGACTAGTGGTCTTGTCAACCATCAACACTTGATGTTTTCTTGATTTCTACCTTCGCGATTTTAGCATCGCGAAGAGCTCGAGAATCTTTTTCGTCATCCCTTGCATACTATAGTTCATCACGAAGTTCTACTAACTTAGTGATGGTGACTAGAGAATTCTGTCAATCACTATCTTATCTGGAAGATTAACTCCCACTTGATTCAAGCGATTGAAGTACTCGGACAATCTGAGCACATGCTCACTAGTTGAGCGATTCTCCTCCATCTTTTAGCTATAGAACTTGTTGGAGACTTCATATCTCTCAACTCGGTATTTGCTTGAAATATTAACTTCAATTCTGGAACATCTCATATGGTCCATGATGTTTCAAAACGTCTTTGAAGTCCCGATTCTAAGCCGTTAAGCATGGTGCACTAAACTATCAAGTAGTCATCATATTGAGCTAGCCAAACGTTCATAACGTCAGATCTGCTCATATTGAGCTAGCCAAACGTTCATAACGCGCATCTGCTCCTGCAATAGGTCTGTCACCTAGCGGTGCATTAAGGACATAATTCTTCTGCGCAGCAATGAGGATAAACCTCAGATCACGGATCCAATCCGCATCATTGCTACTAACATCTTTCAATACAATTTTCTCTAGGAACACATATGAAAACATAGGGAAGCAACAACGCGAGCTATTGATCTACAACATAATTTGCAAAATACTACCAGGACTAAGTTCATGATAAATTAAAGTTCAATTAATCATATTACTTAAGAACTCCCACTTAGATAGACATCTCTCTAGTCATCTAAGTGATTACGTGATCCAAATCAACTAAACCATGTCCGATCATCACGTGAGATGGAGTAGTTTCAATGGTGAACATCACTATGTTGATCATATCTACTATATGATTCACGCCGACCTTCGGTCTCCGTGTTCCGAGGCCATATCTGTTATATGCTAGGCTCGTCAAGTTTAACTCTGAGTATTCGCGTGCGCAACTGTTTTGCACCCGTTGTATTTGAGCGTAGAGCCTATCACACCCGATCATCACGTGGTGTCTCAAAGACGAAGAACTTTCGCAACGGTGCATACTCGGGAGAACACTTCTTGATAATTTTGGTGAGAGATCATCTTATAATGCTACCGTCAATCAAAGCAAGATAAGATGCATAAAGGATAAACATCACATGCAATCAATATAAGTGATATGATATGGTCATCATCATCTTGTGCTTGTGATCTCCATCGCCAAGCAACGTCATGATCACCATCGCCACCGCGCGACACCTTGATCTCCATCGTAGCATCGTTGTCGTCTCGCCAACTATTGCTTCTCGACTATCGCTATTGCTTAGTGATAAAGTAAAGCAATTACATGGCGTTGCATTTCATACAATAAGCGACAACCATATGGCTCCTGCCATTGCCGATAACTCGGTTACAAAACATGATCATCTCATACAATAAAATATAGCATCACGTCTTGACCACATCACATCACAACATGCCCTGCAAAAACAAGTTAGGCGTCCTCTACTTTGTTGTTGCAAGTTTTACGTGGCTGCTACGGGCTGAGCAAGAACCGTTCTTACCTCGCATCAAAACCACAACGATACTTCGTCAAATAGACTCCGTTTTAACCTTCTCAAGGACCGGGCGTAGCCACACTCGATTCAACTAAAGTGAGAGAGAGACACCCGCCGGTCACCTTTAAGCAACGAGTGCTCGGGCGGTGAAACCAGTCTCGCGTAAGCGTCTGGCGTAATGTCGGTCCGGGCCGCTTCATCTCACAATACCGCTGAACCAAAGTATGACATGCTGGTAGGCAGTATGACTTGTATCGCCCACAACTCACTTGTGTTCTACTCGTGCACATGACATCAACGCATAAAACCAGGCTCGGATGCCATCATTGGGGAACGTAGTAATTTCAAAAAATTCCTACGAACACGCAAGACCATGGTGATGGCATAGCAACGAGAGGGAGAGTCGTCCGCGTACGCTCGTGAGACCGAAAGCGGAAGCGTTATAACAACGCTGTTGATGTAGTCGACGTCTTCACGATCCGACCGATCCAAGCACCGAGCGTCACGGCACCTCCGAGTTCTGCACACGTTCAGCTCGATGGCGATCCCGGACTCCAATCCAGCAAAGTGTCGGGATGAGTTCCGTCAAGACGACGGCGTGGTGGCGATGTTGATGCTCCACCGACGCGGGGCTTCGCCTAAGCTCATGACGATATGACTTCTCCGGCGCAGGGCTTCGCCTAAGCTCATGACGATATGACCAAGTGGAATATGGTGGAGGGGGCACCGCACACGGCTAAGGAACGATCCGTAGATCAACTTGTGTGTCATGGGGTGCCCCCTGCCCCGTATATAAAGGAGCAAGGAGGAGGTGGCGGCCAAGGAGGAGGCGCCAAGGGGGAGTCCTACTCCCACCGGAGTAGGACTCCTCCTTTCCTAGTAGGAGTAGGAGAGAAGGAAGGGAAGAGAAGAAGGGAGCGGTCCCTCCCTAGTCCAATTCGGACTAGGCCTTGGGGCGCGCGCCTGCCCTAGGCAGCCCTCTCTCTTTCCCGCAGGGCCCAATAAGGCCCAATACTTCTCCCGGCGAATTCCGTAACTCTCCCAGGTACTCGAAAATACCGAATCATTCGAACCTTTCCAACTCGAATATAGTCGTCCAATATATCGATCTTTACGTCTCGACCATTTCGAGACTCCTCGTCATGTCCCTGATCTCATCCGGGACTCCGAACTCCTTCAGTACATCAAAACTCATAAACTCATAATATAACTGTCATCGAAACCTTAAGCGTGCGGACCCTACGGGTTCGAGAACTATGTAGACATGAACTAGAACTATTCTTGGTCAATAACCAATAGCGGAACCTGGATGCCCATATTGGCTCCTACATATTCTACGAAGATCTTTATCGGTCAAACCGCATAACAACATACTTTGTTCCCTTTGTCATCGGTATGTTACTTGCCCGAGATTCGATCGTCGGTATCCAATACCTAGTTCAATCTCGTTACGGCAAGTCTCTTTACTCGTTCCGTAATACATCATCTCATAACTAACTCATTAGTTACAATGCTTGCAAGGCTTAGGTGATGAGTATTACCGAGAAGGCCCAGAGATACCTCTCCGACAATCGGAGTGACAAAACCTAATCTCAAATCGCCAACCCAACATGTACCTTTGGAGACACCTGTAGTACTCCTTTATAATCACCCGATTACGTTGTGACGTTTGGTAGCACCAAAGTGTTCCTCCGTAAACGGGAGTTGCATAATCTCATAGTTACGGGAACATGTATAAGTCATGAAGAAAGCAATAGCAACATACTAAGCGATCATGTGCTAGGCTAACGGAATGGGTCATGTCAATCACATCATTCTCCTAATGATGTGATCCCGTTAATCAAATGACAACTCATGTCTATGGCTAGGAAACTTAACCATCTTTGATTCAACGAGCTAGTCAAGTAGAGGCATACTAGTGACACTATGTTTATCTATGTATTCACACATGTATTATGTTTCCGGTTAATACAATTCTAGCATGAATAATAAACATTTATCATGAAATAAGGAAATAAATAATAACTTTATTATTGCCTCTAGGGCATATTTCCTTCAGGAGCTGCCACCTGGCCACGAGGGTGGAGGGCGCCCCCCCCTCCAGGGCGCGCCCCCCTGCCTCATGGGCCCACGGTGGCCCTCCTCCACTTATTCCTGCACCCATCCTCTTCTTCTTCCTCCCACAAACACGAATATCTGGCTCAAACACGAGTTCCAGCCCCCGTTGCTGTGATTTTTGATCTCTTTGCTCAAAGCACCTCTCACAAAACTGCTTGGGGAGATTGTTCCTTGGTATGTGACTCCTCCATTGGTCCAATTAATTTTTGTTCTAGTGCTTCATTCATTGCAAATATGTGCTGCATAGGTGACCATGTTCTTGAGCTTGCATGTCAAATTTATATGGTTCCAAGTAGTTCTAATGCTTGATATAGGCTCTAGGCACTTGTAGGAGTAGTTGCTATCAATTTTATTGAAGTTGGTTCACTTCTGTTTGAAGTTACTAAAATTTTTAGATTATTTCAGAAAATAATGAAGAGACTTTTGAGGGGCTCGTCGAGCCGAAGCTCGAAGGAAAAGCAAAATGAAGAAGCACAGAGGCCCAAATATAATTTGCCTCGTACCGCGGAGGTCCGGCCGTGTGAATGGCCTTCCGATGACTTCTTGAGGAGAGCCGGGATTTATGAGGATTTCTATCTATTAATTGAGAATGCCGGCCTCACCGACTTCCTCCGCGACCAACGTCGTCAGTATCTCTTACTCACAAATACTTTTGTGCAAAACTTCTACTATTTTCCTAAGGAATCACCTCCTTCCATAGAATTTCATTTATATGACGTTGTTAAGAAGATGCCTGTAGCTGAATTTTGCAAGGTTTACAAAATACCCTCTGAGGGTACCTTAGATAAACCACATCGTAATGAAGTGGAGGCATTTATTAACACTACCACTGTGGGAGAAACCAGGAAGGTTTCTGATGCAAGAATCACTAGCATACATTTTCCTGTTTTACGCTACTTTGCCTTATTTGCTAGTCGTTGCTTGATTGGTCGTGGAAATTGTGGGAACCTTAGTGTACCTGATATTATCATTTTGTCCCATGGGTTATACCTCGATAACTCTGTTAGTATAAGCGGAATTATTGCTAAACTATTAAGTTTGAACCGTACTAAAGGCCCCATCTTTGGAGGTATTTATGCTTCACTCCTAGCTGCACATTTTAACATACCTATTAGGCTTTATGAGAAACAAGAAAAATTGTTGCCTAGTGCTTATTTAGATTATAAGAGTGTGCTAGCGCATGACTTTATTGTTAAGGGCAAGGAAGGGGAGCTTAAATATAAATTGTACTTTGATAAACATCACCCTGAGACTATTACTTTGCCTGCTCCTTCTTTGTTTAACTTGTCTCGAAGGTCTTTATCTCGTTCCGTGGCGGCCGTTCAAGCCTATCGAGTCCTACACCAGCCCCGGCCGAACCACAACACGAGCCTCCACGCCACTGTTTATTCTTGGGATCCGGAGGTGGCTGCCAGCCGATGGCGGTCGAGTCCTCTTCATCACAAGACGACCCCAGCTACACCTCACGGGTATCCGCCAGCCATCCTCGGCAATGAACCAACTTAGCCAAAAGCCTAAGCTTGGGGGAGTATGTATTTCCCACCGACATTACATTTATGTTCACACACACTCATTGCTAGATGTCGGTGCTCATACTCTTTCACTGTAATATCCATGCTAGTTTATTTTCTTTTTCCTGCTTTCTTCTTGTGTGTTTGTTAAACTTTAAGAAAAACCAAAAAAAAATTAGTAATAGCTTCTAGTTAGTTTACTTTTCCTGCTGTAGTAGTAATAACTAAAAAGAAAACCCAAAAAAATTTCCTGTTCTTCTTTTGCTTGTTGGGAGCTTTCCCGTGTAAATAGTTTTATTTGTTTTCTTTTCTTTGGGGGTCGATAGGAGAAGACCATGATTAAATTGTTGAAGTGGCTCTTATATGCATTATTGTTGATTTAATCAAGAGCCCATATTGTCTTGTCTTCTCCTGCTTATTGAATGCTCGCAGATTCCAGCTTAGTCCAATGCACGTGCACTCTTATTATTATCCACATTGTTCGGTCGTGCAAGTGAAAGGCAATAATGATGATATATGATGAATTGATTGGGATAAGCGAAGCTGGTATGAACTCGACCTCTCTTGTTTTTGTAAATATGATGAGTTCATCGTTCTTGATTCATCTTATTATGAATAAACATGTTTGCAATGACAATTAGAGATCATAGTTGCTTATGCCATGCTTGATTAGCTATGAGTTATAATGGTTTACCTTGCGTGCCAACATGTTATTAAAATGGTTGTGATGTGGTATGATGGGGTGGTATCCTCCTTTGAATGATTTAAGTGAGTTGACTTGGCACATGTTCACACATGTAGTTGAAACAAATCAACATAGCCTTCACGATATTTATGTTCATGGTGGATTATATCCTACTCATGCTTGCATCCAATGTTTATTAATTTTAGTGCATGTTCATGACTGATGTCGCTCTCTAGTTGGTCGCTTCCCAGTCTTTTGCTAGCCTTCACTTGTACTAAGCGGGAATACTGCTTGTGCATCCAATCCCTTAAACCCCAAAGTTATTCCAGATGAGTCCACTATACCTTCCTATTTGTGGTATTTACCTGTCGTTCCAAGTAAATTTGTATGTGCCAAACTCTAAACCTTCAAATAAACATTCTGTTTTGTATGCTCGAATAGCTCATGTATCAACTAAGGCTGCCCTTATCTTCCGTGTTAGGCGGGTTATTCTCAAGAGGAGTGGACTCCGCTCCTCACTCACGAGAAAATGGCTGGTCACCGGGATGCCCAGTCCCATGCTTTATGCAAACTAAATCAAAAATAATTGCAAACAAAACTCCCCCTGGGATCTGATGTTAGTTGGAGGCACTCGTTGTTTCGAGCAAGCCATAGATTGATGCTTGTTGGTGGAGGGGGAGTATAAACTTTACCATTCTGTTTGGGAACCGCCTATAATGTGTGTAGCATGGAAGATATCGCCATCTCTTAGTTGTTATGTTGACAATGAAAGTATGCCGCTCAAAATATTATTTATCTCTATTTCAAAACCGAGCTCTGGCACCTCTACAAATCCCTTCATCCCTCTGCGAAGGGCCTATCTATTTACTTTCATATTGAGTCATCACCCTCTTATTAGAAAGCACTAGCTGGAGAGAGCAGTTGTCATTTGCATTCATTACTGTTAATTTATGTTGGGTATGACTATGACTGGATCTCTTTTACCATGAATTACAATGTCTAGTCAGTCCTTGGTCTTTAAAGGTGCTCTGCATTTATGTTTTGCGGTCTCAGAAAGGGCTAGCGAGATACCATCTTGTTATATCATATTATGATTGTTTTGAGAAAGTGTTGTCATCCGAGATTTATTATTATGACTCGCTAATTGATTATGCCATTGATATGAGTAATCATGAGATCTGAGAATTATTGCAAATGTGGTTAGTTATAATCTTTGCTGAAAACTTGAATGCTGGCTTGACATATTTACAACAACAAGAGCAAACAGAGTTTCTAAAAGTTTTTCTTTTTCTCTTTCAGTTTGTCAACTGAATTGCTTGAGGACAAGCAAGGGTTTAAGCTTGGGGGAGTTGATACGTCTCCGTCGTATCTACTTTTCCAAACACTTTTGCCCTCGTTTTGGACTCTAACTTGTATGATTTGAATGGAACTAACCCGGACTGACGCTGTTTTCAACATAATTGCCATGATGTTGTTTTATGTGCAGAAAACAAAAGTTCTCGGAATGACCTGAAACTCAACGGAACATCTTAGAAACAATAATAAAAAATCCTCGCCAAAGATGAAGACCAGGGGGCCCACACCCTGTCCACGAGGGTGGTGTTGGGGAACGTAGTAATTTCAAAAAATTTCCTACGAACACGCAAGACCATGGTGATGGCATAGCAACGAGAGGGGAGAGTGTCCGTCCACGTACCCTCGTGAGACCGAAAGCGAAGCGTTATAACAACGCTGTTGATGTAGTCGACGTCTTCACGATCCGACCGATCCAAGCACCGAGCGTCGGCACCTCCGAGTTCTGCACACGTTCAGCTCGATGGCGATCCCGGACTCGATCCAGCAAAGTGTCGGGGATGAGTTCCGTCAACCGACGGCGTGGTGGCGATGTTGATGCTCCACCGACGCGGGGCTTCGCTAAGCTCCGCGACGATATGACTTCTCCGGCGCAGGCTTCGCCTAAGCTCTCTGACGATATGACCGAAGTGGAATATGGTGGAGGGGCCACCGCTGCGGCTAAGGAACGATCCGTAGATCAACTTGTGTGTCATGGGGTGCCCCCTGCCCCGTATATAAAGGAGCAAGGAGGAGGTGGCGGCCAAAGGGAGGAGGCGCGCAAGGGGGAGTCCTACTCCCACCGGAGTAGGACTCCTCCTTTCCTAGTAGGAGTAGGAGAGAAGGAAAGGGAAGAGAAGAAGGGTGCGGCCCCTCCCTAGTCCAATTCGGACTAGGCCTTGGGGCGCGGCCTGCCCTAGGCAGCCCTCTCTCTTTCCCGCAAGGCCCAATAAGGCCCAATACTTCTCCCGGCGAATTCTCGTAACTCTCCGGTACTCGAAAAATACCGAATCATTCGAACCTTTCCGAACTCGAATATAGTCGTCCAATATATCGATCTTTACGTCTCGACCATTTCGAGACTCCTCGTCATGTCCCCGATCTCATCCGGGACTCAACTCCTTCGGTACATCAAAACTCATAAACTCATAATATAACATCATCGAAACCTTAAGCGTGCGGACCCTACGGGTTCGAGAACTATGTAGACATGACCTAGAACTATTCTTGGTCAATAACCAATAGCGGAACCTGGATGCCCATCTTGGCTCCTACATATTCTACGAAGATCTTTATCGGTCAAACCGCATAACAACATACTTTGTTCCCTTTGTCATCGGTATGTTACTTGCCCGAGATTCGATCGTCGGTATCCAATACCTAGTTCAATCTCGTTACCGCAAGTCTCTTTACTCGTTCCGTAATACATCATCTCATAACTAACTCATTAGTTACAATGCTTGCAAGGCTTAGGTGATGAGTATTACCGAGAAGGCCCAGAGATACCTCTCCGACAATCGGAGTGACAAAACCTAATCTCGAAATCGCCAACCCAACATGTACCTTTGGAGACACCTGTAGTACTCCTTTATAATCACCCGATTCGTTGTGACGTTTGGTAGCACCAAAGTGTTCCTCCGTAAACAGGAGTTGCATAATCTCATAGTTACGGGAACATGTATAAGTCATGAAGAAAGCAATAGCAACATACTAAGCGATCATGTGCTAGGCTAACGGAATGGGTCATGTCAATCACATCATTATCCTAATGATGTGATCCCGTTAATCAAATGACAACTCATGTCTATGGCTAGGAAACTTAACCATCTTTGATTCAACGAGCTAGTCAAGTAGAGGCATACTAGTGACACTATGTTTGTCTTATGTATTCACGCATGTATTATGTTTCCGGTTAATACAATTCTAGCATGAATAATAAACATTTATCATGAAATAAGGAAATAAATAATAACTTTATTATTGCCTCTAGGGCATATTTCCTTCAGTCTCCCACTTGCACTAGAGTCAATAATCTTGTTCACATCGCCATGTGATTTAACATCAATAGTTCACATCTATATGTTGTTAACACCCATAGTTCACATCGACATGTGACCAACACCCAAAGGGTTTACTAGAGTCAGTAATCTAGTTCACATCGCTATGTGATTAACACCCAAAGAGTACTAAGGTGTGATCATGTTTTGCTTGTGAGATAATTTTAGTCAACGGGTCTGTCACATTCAGAGCCGTAAGTATTTTTGCAAATTTCTATGTCTACAATGCTCTGCACGGAGCTACTCTAGCTAATTGCTCCCACTTTCAATATGTATCCAGATTGAGACTTAGAGTCATCTAGATTAGTGTTAAAACTTGCATCGACGTAACCTTTTACGACGAACCTTTTTTCACTTCCATAATCGAGAAACATATCCTTATTCTACTAAGGATAATTTTGACCGCTGTCCATTGATCTACTCCTAGATCTCTATTGCACTCCCTTGCCAATCTTAGTGGTAGGGTATGCAATAGATCTGGTACACAGCATGACATACTTTATAGAACCTATGGCTGATGCATAGGGAATGACTTTCATTCTCTTTCTATCTTCTGCCGTGGTCGGGTTTTGAGTCTTACTCAATCTCACACCTTGTAACACAGGCAAGAACTCTTTCTTTGACTGTTCCATTTTGAACTACTTCAAAATCTTGTCAAGGTATGTATTCATTGAAAAAAAAAACTTATCAAGCGTCTTGATCTATCTCTATAGATCTTGATGCTCAATATGTAAGCAGCTTCACCAAGGTCCTTCTTTGAAAAACTCCTTTCAAATACTCCTTTATGCTTTGCAGAATAATTCTACATCATTTCCGATCAACAATATGTCATTCACATATACTTATCAGAAATGTTGTCGTGCTCCCACTCACTTTCTTGTAAATACAGGCTTCACCGCAAGTCTCAGATAAAACTATACGCTTTGATCAACTTATCAAAGTGTGTATTCCAACTCGAGATGCTTGCACCAGTCCATAGATGGATCATTGGAGCTTACACATTTTGTTAGCACCTTTAGGATTGACAAAACCTTCTGTTGCATCATATACAACTCTTCTTCAAGAAAACCATTAAGGAATGCAGTTTTGACATTCATTTGCCAGATTTCATAAAATGTGGCAATTGCTAACATGATTCGACAGACATAAAGCATCGCTACTGCTTGAGTAAATCTCATTGTAGTCAACACCTTGAACTTGTCGAAAACCTTTCTGCGACAAGTCGAGCTTTGTAGATAGTAATACTACTATCAAGCATCTGTCTTCCTCTTGAAGATCCATTTATATAATATGGCTTGCCGATCATCGAACAACTCCATCAAAGTCCACACTTTGTTCTCATATATGGATCCCATCTCAGATTTCATGGTCTCAAACCATTTCGCGAATCTGGGCTCATCATCGCTTCCTCATAGTTCGTAGGTTTCATCATGGTCTAGTAACATGACTTCTAGAATAAGATTACCGTACCACTCGTGCGGATCTTACTCGAAGACCTACGAGGTTTTAGTAGCAACTTGATCTGAAGTTTCATGATCATCATCATTAACTTCCTCACTAATTGGTGTAGGAATCACTGGAACTGATCCTGTGATGAACTACTTTCCAATAAGGGAGAAGGTACAATTACCTCATCAAGTTCTACTTTCCTCCCACTCACTTCTTTCGAGAGAAACTCCTTCTCTAGAAAGGATCCATTTTAGCAACGAATGTTTTGCCTTTAGATCTGTGATAGAAGGTGTACCCAACAGTTTCTTTTGGGTATTCTATGAAGACGCATTCTCCGATTTGGGTTCGAGCTTATCGGTGAAAACTTTTTCACATAAGCATCACAACTCCAAACTTTAAGAAACGATACTTAGGTTTCTTGCTAAACCATAGTTCATACGGTGTCATCTCAGCGGATTTAGATGGTGCCCTATTAAACGTGAATGCAGCTGTCTCTAATGCATATCCCAAAGCGATAGTGGTAAATCGGTAAGATACATCATAGATTGCACCATATCCAATAAAGAGCGGTTATGACGTTCGGACACACCATTACGTTATGGTGTTCCATGTGGCGTGAGCTGTGAAACTATTCCACATTGTTTTAATGAAGGCCAAACTCGAACTCAAATATTTTTCCTCTGCGATCATATCGTAGAAACTTTTATTTTCTTGTTACGATGATTCTTCACTTCACTCTGAAATTCTTTGAACTTTTCAAATGTTTCAGACTTGTGTTTCATCAAGTAGATATACCCATATCTGCTCAAATCATCTTTGTGAAGGTCAGAAAATAACGATACTTGCCACGAGCATCAACACTCATTGGATCGCATACATCGGTATGTATTATTCCCAATAAGTCAGTAGCTTGTTCCATTGTTCCGAGAACGGAGTTTTAGTCATCTTGCCCAAAAGGCACGGTTCGCAAGCATCAAATGATTCATAATCAAGTGATTCCAAAATCCATCAAGATGGAGTTTCTTCATGCGCTTTACACCAATATGACCTAAACGGCGGTGCCACAAATAAGTTGCACTATCATTATTAACTTTGCATCTTTTGGTTTCAATATTATGAATATGTGTATCATACGATCGAGATCCAACGAACCATTTTCATTGGGTGTGTAACCATATAAGGTTTTATTCATGTAAATGAACAACAATTTATTCTCTTACTTAAATGAATAACCGTATTGCAATAAACATGATCAAATCATATTCATGCTCAACGCAAACACCAAATAACATTTATTTAGGTTTAACACTAATCCCGAAAATATAGGGAGTGTGCGATGATGATCATATCAATCTTGGAACTACTTCCAACACTCATCGTCACTTTCCCTTCAACTAGTCTCTGCTTATTCTGTAACTCCGTTTGAGTTACTAATCTTAGCAACCGAACAAGTATCAAATACTCGGGGCTACTATAAACACTAGTAATGCACACATCAATAATCTGTATATCAAATATACTCTTGTTCACTTTGCCATCCTTCTTATCCACCAAATATTCAGGGCATTTCGCTTCGGTGACCATTTCCTTTGCAGTGTAAACACTCGGTTTCAGGCTATGGTCCAGCTTTGGGCTTCTTCAAGAGTGACAACTTACTTGTCTTTCTACTTGAAGTTCCCTTTCTTTCCTTTGCCCTTTTCTTGAAACTAGTGGTCTTGTCAATCATCAACACTTGATGCTCTTTCTTGATTTCTACCTTCGTCGATTTTCAACATCACGAAGAGCTCGGGAATCTTTTCGTCATCCCTTGCATACTATAGTTCATCACGAAGTTCTAGTAACTTAGTGATGGTGACTAGAGAATTCTGTCAATCACTATCTTATCCGGAAGATTAACTCCCATTTGATTCAAGCGATTGAAGTACCTGGACAATCTGAGCACATGCTCACTAGTTTGAGCGATTCTCCTCCATCTTTTAGCTATAGAACTTGTTGGAGACTTCATATCTCTCAACTCGGTATTTGCTTGAAATATTAACTTCAACTCTGGAACATCTCATATGGTCCATGACGTTCAAAACGTCTTTGAAGTCCCGATTCTAAGCTGTTAAGCATGGTGCACTAAACTATCAAGTAGTCATCATATTGAGCTAGCCAAACGTTCATAACGTATGCATCTGCTCCTGCAATAGGTCTGTCACCTAGCGGTGCATTAAGGACATAATTCTTACAGGCAGCAATGAGGATAAACCTCGGATCACGGATCCAATCCGCATCATTGCTACTAACATTTTTCAATACAATTTTCTCTAGGAACACATATAAAAACTTAGGGAAGCAACAACGCGAGCTATTGATCTACAACATAATTTGCAAAATACTACCAGGACTAAGTTCATGATAAATTAAAGTTCAATTAATCATATTACTTAAGAACTCCCACTTAGACAGACATCTCTCTAGTCATCTAAGTGATCACGTGATCCAAATCAACTAAACCATGTCCGATCATCACGTGAGATGGAGTAGTTTCAATGGTGAACATCACTATGTTGATCATATCTACTATATGATTCACGTTCGACCTTTCGGTCTCCGTGTTCCGAGGCCATATCTGTTATATGCAAGGCTCGTCAAGTTTAACTTTGAGTATTCAGCGTGCAAATATTTTGCACCCGTTGTAGATGGACATAGAACTTATCACACCCGATCATCACGTGGTGTCCGGGTACTACTGAACTTTGGCAACGGTGCATACTCGGGAGAACACTTCTTGATAATTTTAGTGAGAGATCATCTTATAATGCTACCGTCAATCAAAGCAAGATAAGATGCATAAAGGATAAACATCACATGCAATCAATATAAGTGATATGATATGGTCATCATCATCTTGTGCTTGTGATCTCCATCGCCAAGCACCGTCATGATCACCATCGCCACCGCGCGACACCTTGATCTCCATCGTAGCATCGTTGTCGTCTCGCCAACTATTGCTTCTACGACTATCGCTACGCTTAGTGATAAAGTAAAGCAATTACATGGCGTTGCATTTCATACAATAAGCGACAACCATATGGCTCCTGCCGATTGCCGATAACTCGGTTACAAAACATGATCATCTCATACAATAAAATATAGCATCACGTCTTGACCATATCACATCACAACATGCCCTGCAAAAACAAGTTAGGCGTCCTCTACTTTATTGTTGCAAGTTTTACGTGGCTGCTACGGGCTGAGCAAGAACCGTTCTTACCTCGCATCAAAACCACAACGATAGTTTGTCAAATAGACTCCGTTTAACCTTCTCAAGGACCGGGCGTAGTCATACTCGGTTCAACTAAAGTGAGAGAGACAGACACCCGCCGGTCACCTTTAAGCAACGAGTGCTCGGGCGGTGAAACCAGTCTCGCGTAAAGCGTCGCGCATAATGTCGGTCCGGGCGCTTCATCTCACAATACCGCTGAACCAAAGTATGACATGCTTTGGTAGGCAGATGACTTGTATCGCCCACAACTCACTTGTGTTCTACTCGTGCAGTACATGACATCAACGCATAAACCCAGGCTCGATACCATCTGTTGGGGAACGAGTAATTTCAAAAATTTCCTACGAACACGCAAGACCATGGTGATGGCATAGCAACGAGAGGGAGAGTGTCCGTCCACGCACCCTCGTGAGACCGAAAGCGAAGCGTTATAACAACGCTGTTGATGTAGTCGACGTCTTCACGATCCGACCGATCCAAGCACCGAACGTCGGCACCTCCGAGTTCTGCACACGTTCAGCTCGATGGCGATCCCGGACTCCGATCCAGCAAAGTGTCGGGGATGAGTTCCACAAGACGACGGCGTGGTGGCGATGTTGATGCTCCACCGACGCAGGGCTTCGCCTAAGCTCATGACGATATGACTTCTCCGCGCAGGGCTTCGCCTAAGCTCTCGACGATATGACCAAGTGGAATATGGTGGAGGGGCACCGCACACGGCTAAGGAACGATCCGTAGATCAACTTGTGTGTCATGGGGTGCCCCCGCCCCGTATATAAAGGAGCAAGGAGGAGGTGGCCGGCCAAAGGAGGAGGCGCGCCAAGGGGAGTCCTACTCCCACCGGAGTAGGACTCCTCCTTTCCTAGTAGGAGTAGGAGAGAAGGAAAGGGAAGAGAAGAAGGGTGCGGCCCCTCCCTAGTCCAATTCGGACTAGGCCTTGAAGCGCGCGGCCTGCCCTAGGCAGCCCTCTCTCTTTCCCGCAAGGCCCAATAAGGCCCAATACTTCTCCCGGCGAATTCTCGTAACTCTCCAGTACTCGAAAAATACCGAATCATTCGAACCTTTCCGAACTCGAATATAGTCGTCCAATATATCGATCTTTACGTCTCGACCATTTCGAGACTCCTCGTCATGTCCCCGATCTCATCCGGGACTCCGAACTCCTTCGGTACATCAAAACTCATAAACTCATAATATAACCATCATCGAAACCTTAAGCGTGCGGACCCTACGGGTTCGAGAACTATGTAGACATGACCTAGAACTATTCTTGGTCAATAACCAATAGCGGAACCTGGATGCCCATATTGGCTCCTACATATTCTACGAAGATCTTTATCGGTCAAACCGCATAACAACATACTTTGTTCCTTTGTCATCGGTATGTTACTTGCCCGAGATTCGATCGTCGGTATCCAATACCTAGTTCAATCTCGTTACGCAAGTCTCTTTACTCGTTCCGTAATACATCATCTCATAACTAACTCATTAGTTACAATGCTTGCAAGGCTTAGGTGATGAGTATTACCGAGAAGGCCCAGAGATACCTCTCCGACAATCGGAGTGACAAAACCTAATCTCAAATACGCCAACCCAACATGTACCTTTGGAGACACCTGTAGTACTCCTTTATAATCACCCATTCGTTGTGACGTTTGGTAGCACCAAAGTGTTCCTCCGTAAACGGAGTTGCATAATCTCATAGTTACGGGAACATGTATAAGTCATGAAGAAAGCAATAGCAACATACTAAACGATCATGTGCTAGGCTAACGGAATGGGTCATGTCAATCACATCATTCTCCTAATGATGTGATCCCGTTAATCAAATGACAACTCATGTCTATGGCTAGGAAACTTAACCATCTTTGATTCAACGAGCTAGTCAAGTAGAGGCATACTAGTGACACTATGTTTGTCTATGTATTCACACATGTATTATGTTTCCGGTTAATACAATTCTAGCATGAATAATAAACATTTATCATGAAATAAGGAAATAAATAATAACTTTATTATTGCCTCTAGGGCATATTTCCTTCAGTCTCCCACTTGCACTAGAGTCAATAATCTTGTTCACATCGCCATGTGATTTAACATCAATAGTTCACATCTATATGTTGTTAACACCCATAGTTCACATCGACATGTGACCAACACCCAAAGGGTTTACTAGAGTCAGTAATCTAGTTCACATCGCTATGTGATTAACACCCAAAGAGTACTAAGGTGTGATCATGTTTTGCTTGTGAGATAATTTTAGTCAACGGTCTGTCACATTCAGAGCCGTAAGTATTTTGCAAATTTCTATGTCTACAATGCTCGCACGGAGCTACTCTAGCTAATTGCTCCCACTTTCAATATGTATCCAGATTGAGACTTAGAGTCATCTAGATTAGTGTTAAAACTTGCATCGACGTAACCTTTACGGCGAACCTTTTTCACTTCCATAATCGAGAAACATATCCTTATTCTACTAAGGATAATTTTGACCGCTGTCCATTGATCTACTCCTAGATCTCTATTGCACTCCCTTGCCAATCTTAGTGGTAGGGTATGCAATAGATCTGGTACACAGCATGACATACTTTATAGAACCTATGGCTGATGCATAGGAATGACTTTCATTCTCTTTCTATCTTCTGCCGTGGTCGGGTTTTGAGTCTTACTCAATCTCACACCTTGTAACACAGGCAAGAACTCTTTCTTTGACTGTTCCATTTTGAACTACTTCAAAATCTTGTCAAGGTATGTATTCATTGAAAAAACTTATCAAGCGTCTTGATCTATCTCTATAGATCTTGATGCTCAATATGTAAGCAGCTTCACCAAGGTCCTTCTTTGAAAAACTCCTTTCAAATACTCCTTTATGCTTTGCGAGAATAATTCTACATCATTTCCGATCAACAATATGTCATTCACATATACTTATCAGAAATGTTGTCGTGCTCCCACTCACTTTCTTGTAAATACAGGCTTCACCGCAAGTCTGTATAAAACTATACGCTTTGATCAACTTATCAAAGTGTGTATTCCAACTCTGAGATGCTTGCACCAGTCCATAGATGGATCGCTGGAGCTTACACATTTTGTTAGCACCTTTAGGATTGACAAAACCTTCTGGTTGCATCATATACAACTCTTCTTCAAGAAAACCATTAAGGAATGCAGTTTTGACATTCATTTGCCAGATTTCATAAAATGTGGCAATTGCTAACATGATTCAGACAGACATAAGCATCGCTACAGTTGAGTAAATCTCATTGTAGTCAACACCTTGAACTTGTCGAAAACCTTTCGCGACAAGTCGAGCTTTGTAGATAGTAATACTACTATCAAGATCTGTCTTCCTCTTGAAGATCCATTTATATAATATGGCTTGCCGATCATCGGGCAACTCCATCAAAGTCCACACTTTGTTCTCATATATGGATCCCATCTCAGATTTCATGGTCTCAAACCATTTCGCGAATCTGGGCTCATCATCGCTTCCTCATAGTTCGTAGGTTTCATCATGGTCTAGTAACATGACTTCTAGAATAAGATTACCGTACCACTCGTGCGGATCTTACTCGAAGACCTACGAGGTTTTAGTAGCAACTTGATCTGAAGTTTCATGATCATCATCATTAACTTCCTCACTAATTGGTGTAGGAATCACCGAACTGATCCTGTGATGAACTACTTTCCAATAAGGGAGAAGGTACAATTACCTCATCAAGTTCTACTTTCCTCCCACTCACTTCTTTCGAGAGAAACTCCTTCTCTAGAAAGGATCCATTTTAGCAACGAATGTTTTGCCTTTAGATCTGTGATAGAAGGTGTACCCAACAGTTTCTTTTGGGTATTCTATGAAGACGCATTCTCCGATTTGGGTTCGAGCTTATCGGTGAAAACTTTTTCACATAAGCATCACAACTCCAAACTTTAAGAAACGACAGCTTAGGTTTATCGCTAAACCATAGTTCATACGGTGTCATCTCAACGGATTTAGATGGTGCCCTATTAAACGTGAATGCAGCTGTCTCTAATGCATATCCCAAAACGATAGTGGTAAATCGGTAAGATACATCATAGATTGCACCATATCCAATAAAGAGCGGTTATGACGTTCGACACACCATTACGTTATGGTGTTCCATGTGGCGTGAGCTGTGAAACTATTCCACATTGTTTTAATCAAGGCCAAACTCGCAACTCAAATATTTTTCCTCTGCGATCATATCGTAGAAACTTTTATTTTCTTGTTACGATGATTCTTCACTTCACTCTGAAATTCTTTGAACTTTTCAAATGTTTCAGACTTGTGTTTCATCAAGTAGATATACCCATATCTGCTCAAATCATCTTTGTGAAGGTCGAAAATAACGATACTTGCCACGAGCATCAACACTCATTGGATCGCATACATCGGTATGTATTATTCCCAATAAGTCAGTAGCTTGTTCCATTGTTCCGAGAACGGAGTTTTAGTCATCTTGCCCAAAAGGCACGGTTCGCAAGCATCAAATGATTCATAATCAAGTGATTCCAAAATCCATCAAGATGGAGTTTCTTCATGCGCTTTACACCAATATGACCTAAACGGCGATTGCCACAAATAAGTTGCACTATCATTATTAACTTTGCATCTTTTGGTTTCAATATTATGAATATGTGTATCATACGATCGAGATCCAACGAACCATTTTCATTGGGTGTGTAACCATATAAGGTTTTATTCATGTAAATGAACAACAATTTATTCTCTTACTTAAATGAATAACCGTATTGCAATAAACATGATCAAATCATATTCATGCTCAACGCAAACACCAAATAACATTTATTTAGGTTTAACACTAATCCCGAAAATATAGGGAGTGTGCGATGATGATCATATCAATCTTGGAACTACTTCCAACACTCATCGTCACTTTCCCTTCAACTAGTCTCTGCTTATTCTGAACTCCGCTTTGAGTTACTAATCTTAGCAACCTAACAAGTATCAAATACTCAGGGGCTACTATAAACACTAGTAATGCACACATCAATAATCTGTATATCAAATATACTCTTGTTCACTTTGCCATCCTTCTTATCCACCAAATATTCAGGGCATTTCGCTTCCAAAGGACCATTTCCTTTGCAGTGTAAACACTCGGTTTCAGGCTATGGTCCAGCTTTGGGCTTCTTCAAGAGTGACAACTTACTTGTCTTTCTACTTGAAGTTCCCTTTCTTTCCCTTTGCCCTTTTCTTGAAACTAGTGGTCTTGTCAATCATCAACACTTGATGCTCTTTCTTGATTTCTACCTTCGTCGATTTTCAACATCACGAAGAGCTCGGGAATCTTTGTCGTCATCCCTTGCATACTATAGTTCATCACGAAGTTCTAGTAACTTAGTGATGGTGACTAGAGAATTCTGTCAATCACTATCTTATCCGGAAGATTAACTCCCATTTGATTCAAGCGATTGAAGTACCTGCATAATCTGAGCACATGCTCACTAGTTTGAGCGATTCTCCTCCATCTTTTAGCTATAGAACTTGTTGGAGACTTCATATCTCTCAACTCGGTATTTGCTTGAAATATTAACTTCAACTCCTGGAACATCTCATATGGTCCATGACGCTCAAAACGCCTTTGAAGTCCCGATTCTAAGCCGTTAAGCATGGTGCACTAAACTATCAAGTAGTCATCATATTGAGCTAGCCAAACGCTCATAACGTATGCATCTGCTCCTGCAATAGGTCTGTCACCTAGCGGTGCATTAAGGACATAATTCTTCTGTGCAGCAATGAGGATAAACCTCAGATCACGGATCCAATCCGCATCATTGCTACTAACATTTTTCAATACAATTTTCTCTAGGAACACATATAAAAACTTAGGGAAGCAACAACGCGAGCTTATTGATCTACAACATAATTTGCAAAATACTACCAGGACTAAGTTCATGATAAATTAAAGTTCAATTAATCATATTACTTAAGAACTCCCACTTAGACAGACATCTCTCTAGTCATCTAAGTGATCACGTGATCCAAATCAACTAAACCATGTCCGATCATCACGTGAGATGGAGTAGTTTCAATGGTGAACATCACTATGTTGATCATATCTACTATATGATTCACGTTCGACCTTTCGGTCTCCGTGTTCCGAGGCCATATCTGTTATATGCAAGGCTCGTCAAGTTTAACCTGAGTATTCCGCGCGTGCAAATATTTTGCACCCGTTGTAGATGGACATAGAACTTATCACACCCGATCATCACGTGGTGTCTGGGTACTACGAACTTTGGCAACGGTGCATACTCAGGGAGAACACTTCTTGATAATTTTAGTGAGAGATCATCTTATAATGCTACCGTCAATCAAAGCAAGATAAGATGCATAAAGGATAAACATCACATGCAATCAATATAAGTGATATGATATGGTCATCATCATCTTGTGCTTGTGATTCCATCGCCAAGCACCGTCATGATCACCATCGCCACCGCGCGACACCTTGATCTCCATCGTAGCATCGTTGTCGCCTCGCCAACTATTGCTTCTACGACTATCGCTACTGCTTAGTGATAAAGTAAAGCAATTACATGGCGTTTGCATTTCATACAATAAAGCGACAACCATATGGCTCCTGCCAGTTGCCGATAACTCGGTTACAAAACATGATCATCTCATACAATAAAATATAGCATCACGCCTTGACCATATCACATCACAACATGCCCTGCAAAAACAAGTTAGACGTCCTCTACTTTGTTGTTGCAAGTTTTACGTGGCTGCTACGGGCTGAGCAAGAACCGTTCTTACCTACGCATCAAAACCACAACGATAGTTTGTCAAATAGACTCCGTTTTAACCTTCTCAAGGACCGGCGTAGTCATACTCGGTTCAACTAAAGTGAGAGAGACAGACACCGCGGTCACCTTTAAGCAACGAGTGCTCGGAGCGGTGAAACCAGTCTCGCGTAAGCGTCGATAATGTCGGTCCGGGCCGCTTCATCTCACAATACCGCTGAACCAAAGTATGACATGCTGGTAGGCAGTATGACTTGTATCGCCCACAACTCACTTGTGTTCTACTCGTGCACATGACATCAACGCATAAACCAGGCTCGATACCATCATGGGGAACGAGTAATTTCAAAAATTTCCTACGAACACGCAAGACCATGGTGATGGCATAGCAACGAGAGGGAGAGGTCCGCCCACGCACCCTCGTGAGACCGAAAGCGAAGCGTTATAACAACGCTGTTGATGTAGTCGACGTCTTCACGATCCGACCGATCCAAGCACCGAACGTCGGCACCTCCGAGTTCTGCACACGCTCAGCTCGATGACGATCCCGGACTCGATCCAGCAAAGTGTCGGGATGAGTTCCACAACCTGACGGCGTGGTGACGATGTTGATGCTCCACCGACGCAGGGCTTCGCCTAAGCTCCGCGACGATATGACTTCTCCGCGCAGGCTTCGCCTAAGCTCTCGACGATATGACCAAGTGGAATATGGTGGAGGGGGCACCGACACGGCTAAGGAACGATCCGTAGATCAACTTGTGTGTCATGGGGTGCCCCCTGCCCCGTATATAAAGGAGCAAGGAGGAGGTGGCCGGCCAAAGGAGGAGGCGCGCAGGGGGAGTCCTACTCCCACCGGAGTAGGACTCCTCCTTTCCTAGTAGGAGTAGGAGAGAAGGAAAGGGAAGAGAAGAGAAGTGCGGCCCCCCCTAGTCCAATTCGGACTAGGCCTTGGGCGCGCCTGCCCTAGGCAGCCCCTCTCTCTTTCCCGCAGGCCCAATAAGGCCCAATACTTCTCCCGGCGAATTCCGTAACTCTCCGTACTCAAAATACCGAATCATTCGAACCTTTCCGAACTCCGAATATAGTCGTCCAATATATCGATCTTTACGTCTCGACCATTTCGAGACTCCTCGTCATGTCCCCGATCTCATCCGGGACTCAACTCCTTCGTACATCAAAACTCATAAACTCATAATATAACTGTCATCGAAACCTTAAGCGTGCGGACCCTACGGGTTCGAGAACTATGTAGACATGACCTAGAACTATTCTTGGTCAATAACCAATAGCGGAACCTGGATGCCCATATTGGCTCCTACATATTCTACTGAAGATCTTTATCGGTCAAACCGCATAACAACATACTTTGTTCCCTTTGTCATCGGTATGTTACTTGCCCGAGATTCGATCGTCGGTATCCAATACCTAGTTCAATCTCGTTACGCAAGTCTCTTTACTGGTTCCGTAATACATCATCTCATAACTAACTCATTAGTTACAATGCTTGCAAGGCTTAGGTGATGAGTATTACCGAGAAGGCCCAGAGATACCTCTCCGACAATCGGAGTGACAAAACCTAATCTCAAATACGCCAACCCAACATGTACCTTTGGAGACACCTGTAGTACTCCTTTATAATCACCCGATTACGCCAGTGACGCTTGGTAGCACCCAAAGTGTTCCTCCGTAAACGGAGTTGCATAATCTCATAGTTACGAGAACATGTATAAGTCATGAAGAAAGCAATAGCAACATACTAAACGATCATGTGCTAGGCTAAAGGAATGGGTCATGTCAATCACATCATTCTCCTAATGATGTGATCCCGTTAATCAAATGACAACTCATGTCTATGGCTAGGAAACTTAACCATCTTTGATTCAACGAGCTAGTCAAGTAGAGGCATACTAGTGACACTATGTTTGTCTTATGTATTCACACATGTATTATGTTTCCGGTTAATACAATTCTAGCATGAATAATAAACATTTATCATGAAATAAGGAAATAAATAATAACTTTATTATTGCCTCTAGGGCATATTTCCTTCAGGTGGGGGGCGCGCCACCCCCTCCTGGGCGCGCCCCCTACCCCGTGGGCCCCATGGAGCTCCTCCGACGCCAACTCCAACTCTATATATTTGCTTTCGGAGAGAAAAAAATCAAGGAGAAGAAATCATCGCGTTTTACGATACGGAGCCGCCGCCAAGCCCTAAAACCTCTTGGGAGGGCTGATCTGGAGTCCGTTCGAGGCTCCGGAGAGGGGGATTCGTCGCCGTCGTCATCATCAACCATCCTCCATCACCAATTTCATGATGCTCACCGCCATGCGTGAGTAACTCCATCATAGGCTTGCTGGACGGTGATGGGTTGGATGAGATTTATCATGTAATCGAGTTAGTTTTGTTAGGGTTTGATCCCTAGTATCCACTATGTTCTGAGATTGATGTTGCTATGACTTTGCTATGCTTAATGCAAGTCACTAGGGCCCGAGTGCCATGATTTCAGATCTGAACCTATTATGTTTTCATGAATATATGTGAGTTCTTGATCCTATCTTACAAGTCTATAGTCACCTATTATGTGTTATGATCCGACAACCCCGAAGTGACAATAATCGGGATACTTCTCGGTGATGAACATAGTTTGAGGAGTTCATGTATTCACTATGTGCTAATGCTTTGTTCCGGTTCTCTATTAAAAGGAGGCCTTAATATCCCTTAGTTTCCATTAGGACCCCGCTGCCACGGGAGGGTAGGACAAAAGATGTCATGCAAGTTCTTTTCCATAAGCACGTATGACTATATTCGGAATACATGCGTACATTACATTGATGAATTGGAGCTAGTTCTGTGTCACCCTATGTTATGACTGTTACATGATGAACCGCATCCGGCATAATTATCCATCACTGATCCAATGCCTACGAGCTTTCCATATACTGATTTACGCTTATTTACTTTCCGGTTGCTATTGTTACAATCACTGCAAAATACCAAAAATATTACTTTTGCTTTCATTACTCTTTTGTTACCGTTACCACTACTATCATATTACTTTGCTACTAAATACGTTGCTGCAGATATTAAGTTATCCAGGTGTGGTTTAATTGACAACTCAGTTGCTAATACTTGAGAATATTCTTTGGCTCCCCTTGTGTCGAATCAATAAATTTGGGTTGAATACTTTACCCTCGAAAGCTGTTACGATCCCCTACACTTGTGGGTTATCATTGTACATCGAGAACTGGCCCGCGAATCAGTGCATCATGCGATTTGACTACATCTACGACATGTTCCACATGACCAAGCTGGATTTCCAGTTCATCCGCATGTATGCACTGTATCTGAACTACTTCATCAGGGTCGAGAACATCAAATATATCTGTGTCGCGGACCCGTACTATATGCACGAGAGCTTCTTGGAAGTTTGCAAAGAGCACCTTGACTATGCGAGCAAGTACCTCGGTGAATTCATGATCGCTAATAAGCACAAGGAAGCAATTCTCGTGCCTTATCATCCCACGTAAGTCATCCGCACATATTCCTTCGTAAGTGTTAATCATTCCTTTCCAAGCATGGAGGCTAATTTCAGGTGTACTTAATTTGCGCAGCTGGGGCCGCCCTCATCGCTCGCATCCGGAATACTCCTATGCTATGTACTTGGACTCATCGAAGAACATCAGGAAAAAGGATTACAAGCACATAAAGAGTGTTCTTGATAGTGCCCTGTTAACCTTCAGCCTCTCTGGTGGATATATCAAGGTGAAGAAGTACAGGGGTCGCGGCGGGCTGGCTTTCGGTCATAAGACCGACTTCTGCTGCATCCAGCAACCGCACACCAGTAGGGCTGATGGATTCTACCTCATCCATCACCTGCTCGAGTACAGAAGGGATAATCAATGCCTTCGCATGTCACCTACTGCCAACGATGACGAGATTGTCAGCTGGGCCACAAGCATAGGAAGTACACCGGATCATCGAATCAGAGTTGAGTTTTATCACTTACAGTATGAACTTGCCCAAGTGATCATGAAGTAGGTCTCGAACCAACAGGGATGTTCTACCATGGGCCAATCACGCGGGAAGATGTCCGAGCACTGCTAGTCACTCAACATCTAGACCTGAAGCCTTTCAAGAAGCTCGGGTGCTTCCTCCCTGACTATGAAAATTGGACCGCCGACATGGACGACTGATTGTTGATGACAATGCATGTGTCACTACTATCTTTTTCTATGGCAAAACTTTGAATTTATGCACGGCGAAACTATGTGATGTAATTAATCCGTAGTCCTGAACTAGCGTAGATCGCTCTAGTTAATTAGTTTGGGTATGAGGAACTTTGTCATTTATGTTTACTATTGGTTGCTTGTATTTTGCTCCCGGTTACCTCTTTGTTTTCTTAAGTACATTATGTTGCATATTATCATTCAATTCATCAACTCACGACGCAGGTACATAGATCAGAGATGGCGAAGGGCTACTACGCCGTGTACGTTCGGAGGGTTCCAGGAGTCTACGACCAATGGGCAGCCGCTCAGGCCAGGTGCACAGGTACCCGGGTTCTAGCCATAGTGGGTTCGACAGCAGAGCTGAAGCGGAGAGTAGTTACTTGAGGCGGACACTCCAACATGAGTAGGGGCGGGACCACCGGTACTACATATTCACGCTCTTGCTCATGTCGATCGGTCTTCTCTTCTACATCATGGTTTAGATAGAGATGGTGAAACTTGTGTGTGTGCCATGACCATGCAGTTGCACTTATTCGAGACATGACATTATCGCACTTGTGTATCGCTATTTTCGAGATGTGATGTTATTTGTGTTGAATGATGGTATGATGAGACTACTGTATGTCTATGATATGATGAGAATAGTGTATGTTTAGTATGATCTGATGAAACTATTATATAGAGCCTGTATAAATACATCACAAATACATAGGGGGTGAGGGTCGGCGAAAGCAGGAACATTAGCAGTAGCGCTGGAAAGCACCTAGTAGTAGCGCTTGCTTAGCAGCTGCGCTTCATATGAACAAGCGCTACAGATAGTTATCAGTAGCGCTGGTCCTGGAAGTGCTACTGCTAATAATACTTACCAGTAGCACCGCCCATACCAGCACTAGTGCTACAACTTAGTTGTAACGCGCTAGCAGTAGCGCTGGACCCAACACTACTGCTATGCATATTTCAAGCGCTAATACTAGGGTTTTCCCTAGTAGTGACGGGCACGGCGGCCGGGCGAGCTTCATGGCGTTGGCGGGAGCAAAGATTCCTCAACCGCCAATGTTGAGTGGTATGCAGGGCCATGGCAAAGTTGCCCTCAAAACTAGATATATGAGGGTTTCACATTCGCGTTTACAGGGCCCCTTAAAAAATTTTAAGGGTCGGGCGATTTTAAGGGGTCTATCCGGGCTCGTTTTTTCGACTGGAACTGCAAAAAATGGTTATTTTGCGGGTTTAACCACTTATGCGGGGTCTGCTAGAGATGCTCTTAGGACCCAGCACGAGACTATGTCTTAACATTACCTTGTTTGAAGGCTTTTGTACGAAGTTAGAAAAACTTGAGGGTGTTTCTGCAAAAAATATCCCGTGTGCGGCGCTTCAGCCGCTCACAATGGGCCCTAGCCACGATGGCATGCCATGTAGGCAGTGAATACACCCGCGTACGGGAAATGTGACCGTATTTGCACGCCCGCGCAAGTTTGATGACCAGAAACACGTATTTTACAAGTTTATGCACCAAACTAACCGCCGCATGCAAGTTCTATGACTCCCGGTGTATTTATCTCTAAAATAATAAGCGAGAAGGTATCAAAAATGTGAAGGCGCATCTTTATCGCGTGGTGGCGTGCCCCCAGTGGTCTTCTATTTTCCATGATTACAAGGTTTCACACATTATCAGTTCAAGGTCAAAACAAAGCCCTCTCCTTATACAATTATTGGGTGTCCCTCGTACTTGTATGTTTATTAAGCATTTGAAATATGAAGCATACTGGGAGAGGGGAGGGGTGGCACTTGATGAGCAGGTTAAATATTGTTGGAATAAAAGTATGCATGTGAAGGGTTTGGGAGATGTGTCTAACAATTTGGACAAGCTTATGAAATCTCTCCATGGTTGGAGCCGAGATCATATTGGCTATCTTGGCAAAAATCTTGAGAGTGTTCGGCAAAGATTGAATGTACTCTTTAAAAGAATTATTTGAGTGCTAATATGGAGAGGAAGAAAATCTTTGGGGAGATGGATGAGCTCTTGCTCAAGGAAGAAATCGTGTGGAAGCAGAGATCTTGTTTGGACAAAATGAAATGGGGGATTGAAATACTAAGTTTTTTTCATGTAAAGGCTGCTTGAAGAGCAAAGAAAAAAGTATTTCTGCACGTAGAAGGAGCGGAGGGTCTCTCACGGATAATATGGAAGAGATCAAAAGTATCACAAATTGTTTTCTTAAGCAACTATATTCTTGTGATCCTATGGTCAACCTGTCTCTTATTATTTCACTCGTGAAACCTCTAGTGAATGATGATATGAATGTGGAACTTTGTAAACCTTTTTCCGATCAAGAAATTAGTGATACTCTCTTCCAAATTGAACCATTGAAAGCTCCGGGTCTAGATGACTTTCCAGCTGGGTTGTTTCCATTGGAATTCGGTTATGCTCAAGTAGGATATTGTTCATGTTGTCCAACAGTTCTTTAATTCTGGATGTATGCCGGAAGGGACTAATGATACTACTGTTGTTCTTATTCGTTAAGTGAAGAATCCCCTGTCGATCAAAGAATTTAGGCCTATCAGTTTATGCAATGTCATATAAAATTATCTCGAAGTGTGTGGTTAACAAGGTGAGATCGTTGCTGGATGGTATGATTTCCCTTACCCATAGTGATTTTATTCCTGGAAAAACGATTTTGGATAATGCTCGCATTGCTTTTGAATGTATGAATTCGTGGAGTAATTTAAAAGATATTCGAGGAGAGTTTTGCGCATATAAGTTGGATCTTGCTAAATCATATGATCATGTGGACTGGAAGTTCTTGGAAAGTATGCTTGGGGCTCTTGGTTTTGCGCCGACCTAGATTAAGTGGTTATGATTTGTGTTACTTTAGTACAATTATTGGTGCATTTTAATGGGAAAATGTTGGATTCTTTTCAGCCTTCATTGTTACTAAATGATGCTTCTACTAGAGGGTTATTTAGGATTTTCGGCTCAACAGACATGCTCCAGGTATATCATACTTATTATTTGCTGATGACAGTCTCATGTTTTTAAGGGATCTTCGGAGCAAGCTTTGGCCATTAAAAATATTCTAATGGTTTATGCGGAGGGAATAAGTCAGTTGCTTAGCATGGATAAGTGCTCCATTATGTTTGGGAAGAAGTGCAATCTAGAAGATCACGTGTCCATCATGGTTATTATTAAAATCACGGTTGATGGATTTGGGTATAAATATCTTCAACTGCAAGTGCCAGAAGCGAGGAGGGTGTATGAAGGCGGGAAACCTTTTTAGGAGATATGCCCTAAAGGAAATAGTTGTAGTTGTTATTTATCTCCAAATTTGTAATTAATTTTTATGTTCTATGCTATAACTGCAATGATCCTTGAGCTTGTATATTCGTAAAGGATCAGAGAAAAAGCCATGTGCATGTGTGGAATAATAAACGGTAAAATCCATGTGCATGTGTGCAATACGATAGTTCAGACTAGTTGTTCAATAATGACTAGTTTCAAACTAATTGAACACAAACCAAACAAATTAAACACTGCAAGGACACTGCCCATTAAACCCATAATGGTACACAACCAAGTTACAGACTAACTGAACACAAACCCTAATCCCTATATCAAAGGTGTAAAATTAATTTCTAAATCAAAAAAGATAAAGCGAAGGGTACTAAATCACCACCTCTGATTCCTACAGTCTAACGGTGACTTCCCGTCGGGGTATCGACCACCCTATGGGCCAGTGCCACTACCGCATGCTCCGGCAGTGGCGCCAAAGAGCGAAAAATGTTGCTGCCACAACAATCATCCTTGTTGTCGTGGGATGCTCTCTCACCTCCCTCGCCGCCATCGCCTGGGATGTTGTTGTGCCCTCTCTGCCACCACCTACTTGTTCTTCATCCATCATGGCAGAGATGAGAGGAATCACGAGAGGGGACAGTGAGGCCGCCCTGTCGGAAGCTAGCCAACCCGAGACTCCGACCAAGCGCGCTATCCTGGCCGAGCGTTAATGGCCATTAACGGCTCGCCATCAGCTCTGTCGCCACGTGGGCGCTTAGCAATGTCAAAAACTACTCAATTTTATCATGAGTGCTTTTTGTCATTCCCAACAACAGTGTTCGGTGCATTTTGCGAACGATTTGAAAAGTGGTGGTTTTTTGCAAGATGTGACACGATTGTGGTGGTTTTATGCATTTCACTCCTGTCCCTAAGCATGAATGGTGTTGTTGGTATCGCTGGCATTGGTGGTCACAGGGGGAAAGGGGCCGTGGGAGGGGTATCAAGGTGGCCTAGCTCATAAGTTCCGATGGAGCCTTCAGGAAACACCAAGGGCTCAACTAGAGCTCTGTGTACGCGACTTGGAGCTCTCGCTCTCCTCTCTGATGAGCTCTCACTCCAGCGGGATGTGTCGGACTTGCATGTCTAATGTAGGATATCTATGTTGAGATTACTTAACAAATGACCAATGTCATGGATGTACTTTCTGTTACTTCTTGTGTTCTTTGTACTGCCAGTGGGGGAGCTTGGGCTGAATTTGTGGAGGGTCAAATGGGTAGAGGGGCAAGAAACATGACTTTAGGTTGATTTTAACTCGACATACGGGCTGAATACTAGGGGATATATGCTAACTTTCTCATGGGCTGGGGGATTAATGATACTGCTGTTGTTCTTATTCGTAAAGTGAAGAATCCCCCGTCGATCAAAGACTTTAGGCCTATCGGTCTATGCAATATATAAAATTATCTCAAAGTGTGTGGTTAATAGGTTGAGACCGTTGCTGGATGGTATGATCTACCATACCCAAAGTGCTTTGATTCCTGGAAAATTAATTTTTGATCATTCTCTCATTGCTTTTGAATTTGTGCATTCATTGAGTACTTTAAAAGATATTCGAGGAGAATTTTGCGCATATAAGTTTAAACTTGCTAAATCATATGATCGTGTGGATTGGAAGTTCTTGCAAAGTATGCTTGGGGCTCTTGGTTTTACATTGACCTGGATTAAGTGGACTATGATCTGTGTTACTTCGGTAAAATTCTCGATGCATTTTAATGGGAAAATGTTGGATTCTTTCTGGCCTTCGCACGGCCTCAGGCAAGGGGATCCATTATCTCCATACTTATTCTTTATTTGTAGCTGAAGGCCTATCGTTGCTACTAAATGATGCTTCTACTAGAGGGGTTCTTTAGAATTTTTGGCTAAAAACATGTGCTCCAAGTATATCACACTTATTATTTGCTGATGACAGTGTCCTATTTTTAAGGGATCTTTGGAGCAAGCTTTGGCCATTAAAAATATTCTAGCGGTTTATGAGGAGGGAATAGGTCAGTTGCTTAGCCCGGATAAGTGCTTCATTATGTTTGGGAAGAAGTGCAATTTAGAAGATCACATGTCCATCATGGTTATTATTAAAATCATAGTTGATGGATTTGAGGATAAATATCTTGGACTGCTAGTGCTAGAAGGGTGTATGAAGGCGGGAAAATTTTGGTAGGAGATATGCCCTAGAGGCTATAATAATAGTTGTTATTTATCTCCAAATTTGTAATTAGTGTTTATGTTTTATGCTACAACTGCAATGGTACTTGAGCCCGTATATCCATAAAGGATCAGAGGAAAACTCATGAGCATGTGTGAAATAATAAACTGTAAAACCCATGTGCATGTGTGCAATACAACAATTCAGACTTGTTGTTCAATAATTACTAGTTTCAAACTAATTGAACATAAACCAAATAAATTAAACATTGCAAGGACACTGTTGACTAAACCCGTAATGGGTACACAACAACGGTACCAAGTTACAGACTAACTAAACATAAACCCTAATCCCTAAATCATAGGTGTAACATTAATTTCTAAATCAAGACAGATAAAGCAAAGGGTACTAACTCAAGGCCTATGATTCCTGTAGGGTGTGTTTGGTTGGGAAATGAAGTAGAATGTAATGGCTGTTGGGGAACGTAGTAATTTCAAAATTTTCCTATGCACACGCAAGATCATGGTGATGGCATAGCAACGAGAGGGGAGAGTATTGTCCACGTACCCTCGTAGACCGTAAGCGGAAGCGTTATGACAACGCGGTTGATGTAGTCGACGCGTCTTCACGATCCGATCGATCCAAGTACCGAACGTCGGCACCTCCGAGTTCAGCACACGTTCAGCTCGATGGCGATCCCGAGCTCCGATCCAGCAAAGCGTCGGGGATGAGTTCCGTCGGCCTGACGGCGTGGTGACGATGATGATGCTCTATCGGCGCAGGCTTCGCATAAACTCCGACGATATGACCAAGGTGGAATATGATGGAGGGGCACCGCACGGCTAAGGAAAGATCCGTAGATCAACTTGTGTGTCTATGGGGTGCCCCCTGCCCCAGATATAAAGGAGCAAGGGGTGCGGCCGGCCCTAGGAGGAGGCGCGGGAGGAGTCCTACTCCCATCGGAGTAGGACTCCCCCTTCCTAGTTGGATTAGGACTTGGGGGAAGGAGGAGAGGAAAAAAGGAAGGGGCCGCCCCCTCCTTGTCCTATTCGTACTTGGGGGGGGGGGAGGGGCGTGCGGCTGCCCCTTGGCCCCTTCTCCTGTTTCTCCACTAGGCCCACTAAGGCCCATTATGTCACCAGGGGGTTCCGGTAACCTCCCGGTACTCCGGTAAAATGCCGATTTCACCCGGAACACTTCCGATGTCCAAACATAGGCTTCCAATATATCAATCTCCATGTCTCGACCATTTCGAGACTCCTCGTCATGTCCGTGATCACATCTGGGACTCCGAACAAACTTCGGTACATCAAAACTTATAAACTCATAATAAAACTGTCATCGTAACGTTAAGCGTGCGGACCCTACGGGTTCGAGAACTATGTAGACATGACCTAGAACTATTCTCGGTCAATAACCAATAGCGGAACCTGGATGCCCATATTGGTTCCTACATATTCTACGAAGATCTTTATCGGTCGAACCGCATAACGACATACGTTGTTCCCTTTGTCATTGGTATGTTACTTGCCCGAGATTTGATCGTCGGTATCCAATACCTAGTTCAATCTCGTTACCGGCAAGCCTCTTTACTCGTTCCGTAATACATCATCCCGCAACTAACTTATTAGTTGCAATGCTTGCAAGGCTTATGTGATGTGCATTACCGAGAGGGCCCAGAGATACCTCTCCGACAATCGGAGTGACAAAACCTAATCTCGAAATATGCCAACCCAACATGTACCTTCGGAGACACCTGTAGTACTCCTTTATAATCACTCGATTCGTTGTGGCGTTTGGTAGCACCCAAAGTGTTCCTCCGGTAAACGGAGTTGCATAATCTCATAGTTACAGGAACATATATAAGTCATGAAGAAAGCAATAGCAATGTACTAAACGGTCAAGTGCTAGGCTAACGGAATGGGTCATGTTAATCACATCATTCTCCTAATGATGTGATCCCATTAATCAAATAACAACACATGTCTATGGTTAGGAAACATAACCATCTTTGATTAATGAGCTAGTCAAGTAAAGGCATACTAGTGACTATATGTTTGTCTATGTATTCACACATGTATTATGTTTCCGGTTAATACAATTCTAGCATGAATAATAAACATTTATCATGAAATAAGGAAATAAATAATAACTTTATTATTGCCTCTAGAGCATATTTCCTTCAATGGCATGGTTCCATTCCATTAGAATGGGTTGGTTCCGTTCCTATGTTTGGTTTGGACAAATAGGTGAAATGGAACGGTTCCATTTTAGTGTTTGGTTGGAGATATGGAATGGAATGCATTTTGGTTCATCTCACCTTTTGCATAAAAATAATGATGTTTCTTCTCACATATATATGCAGAATTGTCACTAGTCTTCATATTTTTGACACATAATAAATAATTGCCAAGGAAAATACTACTTATTCATTAGGAAAAGGAAGCTAGCAAGGGGCAGAACATAATTCTCTTCCCCATTAGAGCTTGCTGTGATTACGAGAAGCTACCAAGTAAAATGGTCGTTACTGCCACTGATTGTTGTGACTACTTGCCGCTGCTTGCCCATCTGTAGCACATAGCCCAGGGACGGGCACTGCAGAGCATGTGCGAGGAGGCAAGTAAAGCCGAGCAGAGCTGATGGACGATGGCACCCACGTGGAGGCGGTGCCGGGAGGCCGAGCGGAGCAGGAGGTAGTGGGAGTCGCGGGTGCTGCTCTACCTCCCAGATCGGCCGTCGTCGCTGCTCCGCTTGTCGGATCAGACGCCGCCGCCGTGGCTCTACCTGTCAGATCGGACTCCCGCCGCTGCTCCGCCTCTTCCCGGTCAGACCCGAGGATCCCGCCACAGCGACCAGGTCGTCCTTTCGATGGGGAGACACGAGGGACAGGAGTGTGCCGACGGTGAGACATGAGCGAAGGGTCGAGGCTGGGGCATGGTCGAGGGAGAGAGGGCAGAGTCAGGGGAGAAGGGAAGACGTGAGGCGTTTCGTGTGGTTCCTCCGATTTGGAGGTACCAGCAGGTTCCGCATCTGGGGTGAATATGCCATTCCAGGGAATGACTTGGTTCCGGTTCTTCGACCCAACCAAACGTGAGAACCACCCCTAGGAACGGGACTGACCCATTACATTCCAGTTGATGACATGAACCAAACACACCCGTAGTCTAACGGTGGCTTCCTGTCGGGGTATCGACCACCCTATGGGCCAGTGTCACCATTGCATGCTCCGGCAGTGGCGTCAATGAGCAAAAAATGTCGTTGTCGCAACAATCTTGCTCGTCGCCATGGGATGCTCTGCCACCTCCTTCATCGCCATCACTTGGGATGTTGTTGGGTCCTCTCCGTCACCGCCTGCTGGTTCTTTAGCGGACATGGCAGAGATGAACCTAGCCAACCCTAGGCTCCAACCAAGCGCGCTGTCTTGACCAAGCGTTAACGGCCATTAACAAGTCGCCATCAGTTCTGCCGCCATGTGGGCGCTTAGCGACGTCAAAAACTGCTCAATTTTACCATGAACGTTTTTTGTCATTGTCAACAATAGTGTACAGTGCATTTTGCAACTATATGAAAAGTGGTGGTTTTTTTGCGAGTTGTGACACGATTGTGGTGGTTTTATACATTTCACTCCTGTCCTTGGGCAAGACTGGTGTTGTTGCTCTCGCTGGCATTGGTGGTCGAAGGGGGAAATGGGCAGTGGAGGGGTATCAGGGTGGCCTAGCTCATATGTTCCGATGGCGCCTTCGGGAAACAACACGGGATCAACTAGAGCTCCATGTACACGACTTGGAGCTCTCGCTCCCCTCTCGAATGAGCTCTCACTCCGGTGGGATGTGTCAGACTTACATGTCTAATGTAGGATATCTATGTTGAGATTACTTGACAAATGACCAAGGTCATGGATGTACTTTCTGTTACTTTTGGTGTTATTCGTACTATCAGTGGGGGGCTTGGGCTGAATTTGTGGAGGGGCAAACGGGCTGGAGCCTGGAGGGGCAACAAACATGACTTTAGGCTGATTTTAATTGGGCATACGGCTGAATACTAGGGGCTATATGCTAACTTTCTCATGGGGGGGGGGGGGGGACGATAGCCAGGTTGCTCTCTGCTAAGCTCCGCCACTGTGTACTAGCATGGTAATTGATAAAGAGATAGAAAAATTTTCCCGCAAAAAGAAATCATGAGTTGTGAAGTTGAGTAAATTTGGAATTAACTTGGTTTTATACCGATTTTTTAACTTACAAATACATTTGTTTAGTTAAGTTTTAGAAGGTGGTTACGGCAAAGCTCAAAATCATTCTAGTATCTCGCGTACTAGTGGGAGTCGTTGTACAGAAGCATGGATGAACATACATAGGTCACCTAAAACTCTAAGCTCCCTGGATAGCCAGCTCCCTTGTGCGTGGAGGTTGGGGTCTTCGTGGTGGGCCACATCTGTCAGTGTCTGGAGCGCTAGCTGGACATCAAAAAAGAAAGGGATAATTGGCTTTATGCCCCTAGTTGGGTCACACTAAGCTGGTTTACCACTAGTTTCTGAAATCATGCATTCCTGCCCAAACCACTTTGCTCGTCTTATGCTTTTGTCCTTTAACTGTTTGGCCGTCATTTTGAAATCTTCACAAAAAATTCATATTAACTCAGAAAAATGCAAATAATATATCAAAATGTTTTAAAAAACATCACCTATATGTGCATGACATTTGCATTCATGAGAACAGTGTTGGAAAGTCCCCATCTCAATTTTAGCTCATATAGATGATGGGGATTTTTCAACACTTTTGTCATGAATGCAAATGGTATGCACATATAGGTGATGTTTTTTCTGAACATTTTGATATCTTATTTGAATTTTTCTGAGTTAGTATAAATTTTTTATGAAGTTTTTAAAATGATGGTCAAACGGTTAACGGGCAAAAGCATAAGACGAGCAAAATGGTTGGGCCAGAAACGTGTATTTTTGAAAACTAGGGATAAACCAGACGAGTGTGACCCAATCAGGGGCATATTGAAGGAAATATGCCCTAGAGGCAATAATAAAGTTATTATTTATTTCCTTATATCATGATAAATGTTTATTATTCATGCTAGAATTGTATTAACCGGAAACATAATACATGTGTGAATACATAGACAAACAGATAGTCACTAGTATGCCTCTACTAGACTAGCTCATTAATCGAAGATGGTTATGTTTCCTAACCATAGACATGTGTTGTCATTTGATTAATGGGATCACATCATTAGGAGAATGATGTGATTGACATGACCCATTTCGTTAGCTTAGCACTTGATCGTTTAGCATGTTGCTTATGCTTTCTTCATGACTTATACAAAGTTCCTGCAACTATGAGATTATGCAACTCCGTTTACGGAGGAACACTTTGTGTGCTACCAAACGTCACAACGTAAATGGGTGATTATAAAGGTACTCTCAGGTGTCTCCAAAAGTATATGTTGAGTTGGCATGAATCGAGATTAGGTTTTGTCACTCCGATTGTCGGAGAGGTATCTCTGGCCTTCTCGGTAATACACATCACATAAGCCTTGCAAGCATTGCAACTAATGAGTTAGTTGTGAGATGATGTATTACGGAACGAGTAAAGAGACTTACGGTAACGAGATTGAACTAGGTATTGATACCGACGATCGAATCTCGGGTAAGTAACATACCGATGACAAAAGGAACAACGTATATCGTTATGCGGTTTGACCGATAAAGATCTTCGTAGAATATGTAGGAACCAATATGGGCATCCAGGTTCCGCTATTGGTTATTGACCGAGAATGTTTCTAGGTCATGTCTACATAGTTCTCGAACCCGTAGGGTCCGCACGCTTAACGTTTCGATGACAGTTCATTATGAGTTTATAAGTATTGATGAACCAAAGGTAGTTCGGAGTCCCGGATGTGATCACGGACATGACGAGGAGTCTCGAAATGGTCGAGACATGAAGATTGATATATTGGATGCCTACATTTGGACATCGGAAATGTTCCGAGTGAAATCGAATTTATCGAGTACCGGAGGTTACCGAACCCCCGGAACTATATGGGCCATAGTGGGCCTTGGTGGAAAGGAGAAAGGGCCAGCCCTAGGTGGGCGCGCCTCCCCCTTCCCTAGTCCTACTAGGACTAGGAAAGGTGGGCCCCCTCTCTCTCTTTCCCCTCCGTGAATCCTATTCCAACTAGGATTGAGGGGAATCCTACTCCCGGAGGGAGTAGGACTCCTGGCGCGCCTCCTCTTGGCCGGCCGCCCCTCCCCTTGGCTCCTTTATATACGGGGCAGGGGCACCCTAGAACACACAAGTTGATCTACGGATCGTTCCTTAGCCGTGTCGGTGCCCCTTCCACCATATTCCACTTCGTCATATCGTCATGAGCTTAGGCGAAGCCTCGCGCCGGAGAAGTCATATCGTCGTGGAGCTTAGGCGAAGCCCTCGTCGGTGGAGCATCATCATCGCTACCACGCCGTCGTCTTGGAACTCATCCCCGACACTTTGCTGGATCGAGTCCGGGATCGCCATCGAGCTGAACGTGTGCGTAACTCGGAGGTGCCGTGACGCTCGGTGCTTGGATCGGTCGGATCGTGAAGACGTTTACTACATCAACCGCGTTGTTATAACGCTTCGCTTTCGGTCTCACGAGGGTACGGGCGGACACTCTCCCTCTCGTTGCTATGCCATCACCATGGTCTTGCGTGTGCGTAGGAAATTTTTGAAATTACTACGTTCCCCAATAGTGGCATCCGAGCCTGGTTTTATGCGTTGATGTCATATGCACGAGTAGAACACAAGTGAGTTGTGGGCGATATAAGTCATACCGCTTACCAGCATGTCATACTTTGGTTCAGCGGTATTGTGAGATGAAGCGCCCGGACCGACATTACGCGTGACGCTTACGCGAGACTGGTTTCACCGCTTGAGTACTAGTTGCTTAAAGGTGACCGGCGGTGTCTCTCTCTCTCACTTTAGTTGAACCGAGTGTGACTACGCCCGTCCTTGCGAAGGTTAAAACAGCACCAACTTGACAAACTATCGTTGTGGTTTTGATGCGTGGTAAGAACGTTTCTTGCTCAGCCCGTAGCAGCCACGTAAAACTTGCAACAACAAAGTAGAGGACGTCTAACTTGTTTTTGCAGGGCATGTTGTGATGTGATGTGGTCAAGACGTGATGCTATATTTTATTGTATGAGATGATCATGTTTTGTAACCGAGTTATCGGCAATCGGCAGGAGCCATATGGTTGTCGCTTATTGTATGAAATGCAAACGCCATGTAATTGCTTTACTTTATCACTAAGCAGTAGCAATAGTCGAGAAGCAATAGTTGGCGAGACGACAACGATGCTACGATGGAGATCAAGGTGTCGCGCCGGTGACGATGGTGATCATGACGGTGCTTCGGCGATGGAAATCACAAGCACAAGATGATGATGACCATATCATATCACTTATATTGATTGCATGTGATGTTTATCCTTTATGCATCTTATCTTGCTTTGATTGACGGTAGCATTATAAGATGATCTCTCACTAAAATTACCAAGAAGTGTTCTCCCTGAGTATGCACCGTTGCCAAAGTTCGTAGTACCTAGACACCACGTGATGATCGGGTGTGATAAGTTCTACGTCCATCTACAACGGGTGCAAAACAGTTGCACACGCAGAATACTCAGGTTAAACTTGACGAGCCTAGCATATGCAGATATGGCCTCGGAACACGGAGACCGAAAGGTCGAGCGTGAATCATATAGTAGATATGATCAACATAGTGATGTTCACCATTGAAACTACTCCATCTCACGTGATGATCGGACATGGTTTAGTTGATTTGGATCACGTAATCACTTAGATGACTAGAGAGATGTCTGTCTAAGTGGGAGGTTTTTAATATGATTAATTAAACTTAAATTTATCATGAACTTAGTACCGATAGTATTTTTGCTTGTCTATGTTTACTTGTAGATAGATGGCTCGTCTTTGTTGTTCCGTTGAATTTTAATGCGTTCCTTGAGAAAGCAAAGTTGAAAGATGATGGTAGCAATTACACGGACTGGGTCCGTAACTTGAGGATTATCCTCATTGCTGCATGTAAGAATTACGTCCCCGAAGCACCACTGGGTGCCGGCCTGCTGCAGAGAGCAACGCCGGAAGTTGTGAACGTCTGGCGAGCAAAAGCGATGACTACTCTATAGTTCAGTGTGCCATGCTTTACGGCTTAGAACTGGGTCTTCAACGACGTTTTGAACGTCATGGAGCATATGAGATGTTCCAGGAGTTGAAGTTAATATTTCAAGCAAATGCCCGGATTGAGAGATATGAAGTCTCCAATAAGTTCTATAGCTGCAAGATGGAGGAGAATAGTTACGTCGGTGAGCACATACTCAAAATGTCCGGGTATAATAATCACTTAATTCAGCTGGGAGTTAATCTTCCGGATGATAGTGTCATTGATGAAATTCTCCAATCACGCCACCAAGCTACAAGAGCTTCGTGATGAACTATAATATGCAAGGGATGACTAAAACAATTCTGAGCTCTTCGCAATGCTAAAAGCATGGAGGTAGAAATCAAGAAAGAGCATCAAGTGTTGATGGTCAACAAGACCACTAGTTTCAAGAAAAGGGCAAAGGAAAGAAGAAGGAAACTTCAAAAGAACAGCAAGAAAGTTGCTGATCAAGAGAAGAAACCCAAGTCTGGACCTAAGCCTGAAATCGAGTGTTTTTACTTGCAAGCGATCGACATTTGAAGCGGAACTGCCCCAAGTATTTGGCGGATAAGAAGGATGGCAAGGTGAACAAAGGTATATGTGATATACATGTTATTGATGTGTACCTTACTAGAGCTCGTAGTAGCACTGGTATTTGATACTGGTTCTTGCTAATATTTGCAACTCAAAGCAGGGACTACGGAATAGGCGAAACACGGCAAAGGACGAGGTGACGATGCGCGTGGGAAACGGTTCCAAAGTCAATGTGATCGCGGTCGGCACGCTACCTCTACATCTACCTTCGGGATTAGTTTTAGACCTAAATAATTGTTATTTGGTGCCGCGTTGAGCATGAACATTATATCTGGATCTTGTTTGATGCGAGACGGTTATTCATTTAAATCAGAGAATAATGGTTGTTCTATTTATATGAGTAATATCTTTTATGGTCATGCACCCTTGAAGAATGGTCTATTCTTGTTGAATCTCGACAGAGTGATACACATATTCATAATGTCGAAGCCAAAAGATGCAGAGTTGATAATGATAGTGCAACTTATTTGTGGCACTCGCCGTTTAGGTCATATCGGTGTAAAACGCATGAAACAACTCCATACAGATGGACTTTTGGAATCACTTGATTATGAATCACTTGGTACTTATGAACCGTGCCTCATGGGCAAGATGACTAAAACACCGTTCTCCGGTTGTATGGAGAGAGCAACAGACTTATTGGAAATCATACATACAGATATATGTGGTCCGATGAATGTTGAAGCTCGTGGCGGATATCGTTATTTTCTCACCTTCACAGATGATTTAAGCGGATACGGGTATATCTACTTGATGAAGCATAAATCTGAAACATTTGAAAAGTTCAAAGAATTTCAGAGTGAAGTTGAAAATCATCGTAACAAGAAAATAAAGTTTCTACGATCTGATCGTGGAGGAGAATATTTGAGTTACGAGTTTGGTCTACATTTGAAGCAATGCGGAATAGTTTCGCAACTCACGCCACCGGAACACCACAGCGTAATGGTGTGTCCGAACGTCGTAATCGTACTTTACTAGATATGGTGCGATCTATGATGTCTATTTCCGATTTACCGCTATCGTTTTGGGGTTATGCTTTAGAGACGGCCGCATTCACGTTAAATAGGACACCGTCAAAATCCGTTGAGACGACGCCTTATGAACTATGGTTTAGCAAGAAACCAAAGTTGTCGTTTCTGAAAGTTTGGGGTTGCGATGCTTATGTGAAAAACTTCAACCCGATAAGCTTGAACCCAAATCGGAAAAATGTGTCTTCATAGGATACCCAAAGGAGACAATTGGGTATACCTTCTATCACAGATCCGAAGGCAAGACATTCGTTGCTAAGAATGGATCCTTTCTAGAGAAGGAGTTTCTCTCGAAAGAAGTGAGTGGGAGGAAAGTGGAACTTGATGAGGTAATAGTACCAACTCCCTTATTGGAAAGTAGTTCATCACGAAATCAGTTTCGTAACACCTACACCAGCTTAGCGAGGAAGATAATGATAATGATCATGAAACTTCAGATCAAGTTGTCACCGAACCGAGATCAACCAGAATAAAATCCGCACTGAGTGGTACGGTAATCCTATTCGGAAATCATGCTACTAGATCATGGTGAACCTACGAACTATGAAGAAGCGATGGTGAGCCCAGATTCCACAAAATGGCTTGAAGCCATGAAATCTGAGATGGGATCCATGTATGAGAACAAAGTATGGACTTTGGTAGACTTGCCCGATGATCGGCAAGCTATTGAGAATAAATGGATCTTTAAGAAGAAGACCGACGCCGATGGTAATGTAACTGTCTACAAAGCTCGACTTGTTGCAAAAGGTTTTCGACAAGTTCAAGGGGTTGACTACGATGAGACTTTCTCACCAGTAGCGATGCTTAAGTCTGTCGAATCATGTTAGCAATTGCCGCATTTTATGATTATGAAATTTGGCAAATGGATGTAAAACTGCATTCTTGAATGGATTTCTAGAAGAAGAGTTGTATATGATGCAACCAGAAGGTTTTGTTGATCCAAAGGGTGCTAACAAAGTGTGCAAGCTCCAACGATCAATTTATGGTGCAGTGCAAGCCTCTCGGAGTTGGAATAAACGCTTTGATAGTGTGATCAAAGCATATGGTTTTATCTGAGACTTTTGGAGAAGCCTCAGTATTTACAAGAAAGTGAGTGGGAGCTCAGTAGCATTTCGATATTATATGTGGACGACATATTGTTGATTGGAAATGATATAGAATTTCTGGATAGCATAAAAGGATACTTGAATAAAAGTTTTTCAATGAAAGACCTCGGTGAAGCTGCTTACATATTGGGCATCAAGATCTATAGAGATAGATCAAGACGCTTAATTGGACTTTCACAAAGCACATACCTTGATAAAGTTTTGAAGAAGTTCAAAATGGATCAGCAAAGAAAGGTTTTTACCTGTGTTACAAGGTGTAAGATTGAGTCGACTCAATGCCCGACCACAGCAGAAGATAGAGAGAAATGAAAGATGTTCCTATGCTTCAGCCATAGGCTCTATCATGTATGCAATGCTATGTACCAGACTGACGTATGCTTAGCTGTAAGCTTGGCAGGAAGGTACCAAAGTAATCCAGAGTGGATCATTTGGACAGCGGTCAAGAACATCCTGAAATACCGAAAAGGACTAAGGATATGTTTCTCGATATGGACGTGACAAAGAGCTAGTCGTAAATGGTTACGTCGATGCAAGCTTTGACACTGATCCGGACGATTCTAAATCGCAAACCGGATACGTATTTTTATTAAACGGTGGAGCTGTCAGTTGGTGCAGTTCTAAACAAAGCGTCGTGGCGGGATCTACATGTGAAGCGGAGTACATAGCTGCTTCGGAAGCAGCAAATGAAGGAGTCTGGATGAAAGAGTTCATTTCCGATCTAGGTGTTATACCTAGTGCATCGGGACCAATGAAGATCTTCTGTGACAATACTGGTGCAATTGCCTTGGCAAAGGAATCCAGATTTCACAAGAGGACCAAGCATATCAAGAGACGCTTCAATTCCATTCGGGACCAAGTCCAAGTGGGAGACATAGAGATTTGCAAAATACATACGGATCTGAATGTTGCAGACCGTTGACTAAGCCTCTTCCACGAGCAAAACATGATCAGCACCAAGACTCCATGGGTGTTAGAATCATTCTTGTGTAATCTAGATTATTGACTCTAGTGCAAGTGGGAGACTGAAGGAAATATGCCCTAGAGGCAATAATAAAGTTATTATTTATTTCCTTATATCATGATCAATGTTTATTATTCATGCTAGAATTGTATTAACCGGAAACATAATACATGTGTGAATACATAGACAAACAGATAGTCACTAGTATGCCTCTACTAGACTAGCTCATTAATCAAGATGGTTATGTTTCCTAACCATAGACATGTGTTGTCATTTGATTAATGGGATCACATCATTAGGAGAATGATGTGATTGACATGACCCATTTCGTTAGCTTAGCACTTAATCGTTTAGCATGTTGCTTATGCTTTCTTCATGACTTATACAAAGTTCCTGCAACTATGAGATTATGCAACTCCGTTTACTGGAGGAACACTTTGTGTGCTACCAAACGTCACAACGTAAATGGGTGATTATAAAGGTACTCTCAGTGTGTCTCCAAAAGTATATGTTGAGTTGGCATGAATCGAGATTAGGTTTTGTCACTCCGATTGTCGGAGAGGTATCTCTGGGCCTTCTCGGTAATACACATCACATAAGCCTTGCAAGCATTGCAACTAATGAGTTAGTTGTGAGATGATGTATTACGGAACGAGTAAAGAGACTTACCGGTAACGAGATTGAACTAGGTATTGGATACCGACGATCGAATCTCGGGTAAGTAACATACCGATGACAAAAGGAACAACGTATATCATTATGCGGTTTGACCGATAAAGATCTTCGTAGAATATGTAGGAACCAATATGGGCATCCAGGTTCCGCTATTGGTTATTGACCGAGAATGGTTCTAGGTCATGTCTACATAGTTCTCGAACCCGTAGGGTCCGCACGCTTAACGTTTCGATGACAGTTCATTATGAGTTTATAAGTATTGATGAACCGAAGGTAGTTCGGAGTCCCGGATGTGATCACGGACATGACGAGGAGTCTCGAAATGGTCGAGACATAAAGATTGATATATTGGATGCCTACATTTGGACATCGGAAATGTTCCGAGTGAAATCGAAATTTATCGAGTACCGGAGGTTACCGGAACCCCGGGAACTATATGGGCCATAGTGGGCCTTGGTGGAAAGGAGAAAGGGCCAGCCCTAGGTGGCGCGCCTCCCCTTCCCTAGTCCTACTAGGACTAGGAAAGGTGGGCCGCCCCTCTCTCTCTTTCCCCTCCGGTGAATCCTATTCCAACTAGGATTGAGGGGAATCCTACTCCCGGAGGAGTAGGACTCCTGGCGCCTCCTCTTGGCCGGCCGCCCCTCCCCTTGGCTCCTTTATATACGGGGCAGGGGCACCCTAGAACACACAAGTTGATCTACGGATCGTTCCTTAGCCGTGTGCGGTGCCCCTTCCACCATATTCCACTTCGTCATATCGTCATGGAGCTTAGGCGAAGCCCTGCGCCGGAGAAGTCATATCGTCGCGGAGCTTAGGCGAAGCCCTGCGTCGGTGGAGCATCATCATCGCCACCACGCCGTCGTCTTGACGGAACTCATCCCGACACTTTGCTGGATCGGAGTCCGGGATCGCCATCGAGCTGAATGTGTGCAGAACTCGGAGGTGCCGTGACGTTCGGTGCTTGGATCGGTCGGATCGTGAAGACGTCGACTACATCAACAGCGTTGTTATAACGCTTCGCTTTCGGTCTCACGAGGGCGTGGGCGGACACTCTCCCTCTCGTTGCTATGCCATCACCATGGTCTTGCGTGTGCGTAGGAAATTTTTTGAAATTACTACGTTCCCCAACACATATAACCAATTATCCAAAAAAAGAACTAGCTCCCAGGACCGACTCATCTCATCTCCTCCCGAGTCGCCGCCGCCCCTCCTTCTTCCCAGCTCGCTCCTCACCCCACCGCCCTCACTCCAGTCTTTACCCCAATTTGAGTTGTTGATGCCGCCCCTCCTCCTTCAGAAGCCCCCTCCTCCTCGCTCCTCCTCAACACCTCATGAGCCCCCTCATACTCTTTGTAAGCGGCGACAACAGGTGGAATTGGAAGCGGCTTGAACGGCGGGGAAAGAGGGCGCGTCGGGAAGAGCTCCCGTGTCGGCCGGCGCGTTGGGGACCGAGGGCCGCATCAAGGAAGACGACGGCGTCCGGCAATGAGGGATGTGGCGGCCTTGAGTTTTGCTGGTTTGAACCAAAGAAGGGTAATGTTGTCAGCTTCTTGCATTTTTTTAGGTATCTAGATGTCTACCACGCCCCTGTGGCTTGGTCGCCTCCGTCGAACCCACCCTGCTCGATTAGGTCGCACCCCTCACTCAGGGTGAACCTGCGAGCTCGGGCAAGTAATTTGTGGTTGGCCCTCGAAACAAAACCCTGGGCGCTTAGATGTGGGCTGGGTCGGCATAATGATTTTGTGCAGTGCTATGAACATACATACATACACTTTTTTTTTGGAATTATATATACATACATACATACATACACTTGGAACGCAACGTCTGTTAATTTATTTCGCATGACATTTTGTTACGGAGGAACAGGGCGCGACACGACACGCAGAAGACACTACTAACAGAAAGCATTTGCATCCGATCTGTTTAAACAGCTGGTTAGCAACGGCGCCGTCGACCGCTTTGATGAGCTCACGAGATGATGCTGGAGGCCGCCAACTTGGTGAGCCCCCAGCTGTGCAGGACGGCGCCGGAGACTTCGTAAAAGACCAGACGCGCCTCGGCCTCCATGGACAGGAAGCCCTGGCCGTCGTTCAGGAACTCCATCTTGTCGGAGGTGGCCTTGAACTTGCCCGCCCACGCCTTGGACCCGCCGCCGATGGTCACGAACTCCGCCGGGCTGTCGACGCTGCTGATGCGCTGCAGGCAGTGGTCGTGGCCGTTGAGTTACATGTCAATCCCATGGGCCTGCACGCGACACAGAAAGTGTTGGCCATGGCCAGCCACAATAATGCATCCATGCGCAACATGTCGTACGTGCCTTGAGGACCGGGAGGAGGTGCTCGCGGAGCTCGGTGGTGTTGCCGTGCTCGCAGCCGCTGCTGACGGGGTGGTGGCCGCCGACGACCTTGCACGTCGCGTTGGACGCCGGCAGGGCATCGTCCAGGGTCCTGGAGGAGGGTGGCGATGTAGGTGTCGCCGGGATGACAACTGGTACCCATTACCCACGTACCTTGCGAGTAAAAACCCTATTAGGGTAAAGATATGAGACAAAACGTTACCCATGTGTATATAAATGGGGAAATATCAAACCCATCAGATAGAACGGGTATTAGGGTAAGGGTATGGGACAAAACGTTACCCATGTGTATATAAATAGGCAAATATCAAACCCATCAGGTAGAACGGGTACGGGTATGGGATCACATAACCCATACTCGCGTACCCATGTACCCTTATAAAATTCAACGAATCTTGACAAATTACTTCTATACTTTGTCGTGAGTTTGTCAACTTAAAATGTATGAATATGTGTTGACGTTTTGATGTGTTCTTGTTTACAAGAAAGTATCGATTTTTATAGGATGCGGTGTTGTTTGTAAGTATGTACTGATGTTATTATGTGATGTTATTTATAAATTACTATTGTATATAGTTTTTGTAAATTATGTGATGCTCAAATTAATGTTATTCAAATGTGGGTATTTTTAACCGCGGGTACCTATTTACCCTGTGGGTGATGGGCATGGGAAAAAATTGTACCCACTAGTGGGTATGGGTATGAGTGATGGGTAATTTCAAATGGGGCGGTAAGGATATGTGATGGCTCTACCCATACCCAAACCCTGCGGGTGCCATCCCTATTTGCAACTTTAGAACATATACTAACTCATATCTCTTTCTCAACGATTTCAATTGTGATTACGATTCATTTTATAACCTTATTAGTTCGTGAACTTGGAGGATTACGTGATTCGTCAGAAAAAGGAATGATAGTTACTTTTTTCTCTATAACAGGATTCTTAGTTTCTCGTTGGGCTTCCTCGGGACATTTTCCATTAAGTAATTTATATGAGTCATTGATCTTCCTTTCATGGGCCCTGTATATTCTTCATACCATTCCTAAAATACAGAACTCTAAAAATGATTTAAGCACAATAACTACGCCAAGTACTATTTTAACGCAAGGCTTTGCCACATCGGGTCTTTTAACTGAAATGCATCAATCCACGATACTAGTACCTGCTCTACAATCTCAGTGGTTAATGATGCATGTCAGTATGATGTTATTAAGCTATGCAACTCTTTTGTGCGGATCCTTATTATCTGCCGCTATTCTAATCATTAGATTTCGAAATAATTTCCATTTCTTTTCTAAAAAGAAAAAAAATGTTTTAAATAAAACATTTTTCTTTAGTGATATTAAATATTTTTATGCAAAAAGAAGTGCTTTAAAAAGAACCTCTGTCCCTTCATTTCCAAATTATTACAAATATCAATTAACGGAGCGTTTGGATTCTTGGAGTTATCGTGTCATTAGCCTAGGATTTACCCTTTTAACCGTAGGTATTCTTTGTGGAGCAGTATGGGCTAATGAGGCCTGGGGATCCTATTGGAATTGGGATCCTAAGGAAACTTGGGCATTTATTACTTGGACCATATTCGCAATTTATTTACATAGTAGAACAAATCCAAATTGGAAGGGTACGAATTCTGCACTTATAGCTTCGATAGGATTTCTTATAATTTGGATTTGTTATTTTGGTATAAATCTATTAGGAATAGGCTTACATAGTTATGGTTCGTTTACATTAACACCTAAATGATTACATAAAATAAAACCTTCATGAAATGAAGGTTTTTACTTTTATGTTTTATTTGAGAACCCCTTGAACGCCTTCTCAAAGGGTTCTCAAAAATTCGAGATAGATCTAATTATACTTTTTTACTTATTTCTGCATTAATAGAGCAGACAAGTAAAAAAAAGCAAACCTATTTAGGATAATAATTGGATAAGAGAGCCTCTACCCTGTCAACGGATAGGGAGAGAACAAAATCTGGATAAATACCAATTCCTATTACTGGTAAAAAGATACAGATTAAAATAAAGAGTTCTCGTGGTCCAGAATCCACAAAATTTGCGTTTGGAACATTAAATAGCTTGTATTCATAGAACATCTGGCGTAACATAGATAATAAATAAATAGGAGTTAATATCATTCCAATTGCCATTACAAAAGTGTGTTTTTGGCATTAACAGAAATTTTGGACTAGTAATTAGTCTAAAAAATACTACTAATTCTGTGACAAAACCACTCATTCCTGGTAAGGCAAGAGAAGCCATTGAAAAGCTACTAAACATGGTAAAAGTTTTAGGCATTGGGATAGATATTCCCCCCAGTTCTTCGAGATAAACAAGACACATTCTATCAGAAGCGGTTCCTGCTAAGAAAAAAGTATAGCACCAATAAATCCATGGGATAATATTTGTAAAATAGCTCAATTGAGTCCAATGTTGGTTATGGATTCAATTCCTATAATTATGAAATCCATGTGAGATACAGAGGAATAAGCTATTCTTTTTTTGAAATTTCGTTGACCAAGAGAAGTTGAAGCTGCATAGATTATTTGGATCGCTCCTATTATTACTAACCAGGGTGAAAATAGATAATGAGCATGAGGTAACAATTCCATGTTGATCCGAATCAATCCATATGCTCCCATCTTTAATAATATTCCCGCTAAAAGCATGCATGTACTATAATGTGCTTCCCCATGGGTATTTGGTAACCACGTATGTAGGGGTATAATCGGCAATTTGATAGCATAAGCAATAAGGAAGCCAAAATATAAAAGTATTTCCAAGGTTGCAGGGTATGATTAATTAATTAATCTTTCCAAATCTAATCCTGGTTCGTTGGAACCATATAAGCCCATACCCAGAACTTCGATTAAGAAAAAAATGGAACCGCCTGCAGTATACAAAATAAATTTTGTAGCTGAATATAGACGCCTCCCCCCCCCCCCCCCACACACATGGATAAAAGTAAGTAAACAAGAATTAATTCTAACTCCCACATGATAAAGAAAGTAAAAGGTCTCGCGAAGAAAATAATCCTATTTGATCACTATACATTGCGAGCATCAGGAAATAGAATAATCGCGAATTTCATGTAATTGGCCAAGCTGCTAAAGTAGCTAAAGTAGTGATAAATCATGTCAATAAAATAGATCCTAATGAAAGTCCATCGATTCCCAATCTCAAGTGGAAATCGAAGACATCTATCCATTTATAATCCTCCTTTAATTGGATTAAGGGATCCTCCAGTTGGAAATGATAACAGAACGCATAAGTCATTAGAAGGAATTCTAATAAACAAATAGATATAGTATACCACCTAACGATTTTGTTTCCCTTATGAGGTAAAAAGAAAATTAATGAACCTGCAAATATCGGCAAAACAACAAGTATTGTTAACCAAGGAAAATAACTCATGACAAAGTGATAAAGACAAGATACGTTTTGACCAGAAAAGCCCGTGCTCGATTATTTCGAGCACATGATTCTTCGGTAAAGAGGAATCCGATGATTCGAGTGAAGTTTTTTGTAACATATCAATAAGATAGAGCCATGCTACATGTTGTTTCAGGTCCTAAATAAACGCGGACACTTAAAAAATCTGTCGGGCAGGCAGATTCACATCTCTTACAACCCACACAATCTTCGGTTCTCGGCGCAGAAGCAATTTGCTTCGCTTTACATCCATCCCAGGGTATCATTTCTAATACATCTGTTGGACAAGCTTGTACACATTGAGTGCATCCTATACATGTGTCGTAAATTTTTACGGAATGTGACATTGGATCTATAAATTTTTCTTTTCAACA